>LBNU01027812.1:304947-324362 GCA_014162995.1 Artemisia annua | reverse complement strand
AAAAAAAAAAAAAAAAAAAAAAAAAAAAAAAAAAAAAAAAGGTGTGAAAATAGGTTTGCTGTTTAATATAAAAAATAAGTGGCAAAACTTTTGGTAAGTGAATAATCTCTCCTCTTATTTCCAGCTTAGTCTACCGCTCCATGGGCTTCTATCTCGCTAGTCGTATTCAAAGGATCTCTCAATATAAAAATGTTTTTAAATCAGGGGTGGATCCACATGGGAGTCGTGGCACGCCTGATTAAGAAGATTAGATCTTTAATTTTGATACGTGAAAGATACTTTATTAGAGATAGTATTTGTTTTTGTGTGCTTCAATATACCACATAGTTCTGGAAGACCAAGACAAAATAGTCATTTAGGCTTGAATAAATAAGGTAGCCCACTTTCATAAATACTATCTCTAATAAAGTTTATCTTTCAAGTATATATACTACTTATAAAGCATGAATGCCAATTCTTGAAATTTTGAAAACTTATATTAATGTCGTTTGCTTAAATTACCTTTAAGTATCCCTTAATACGCTTTAAGCTTGATCAATTATAAACTTGATAACTTTTCAAAAACACACACTATATTAATTTTAAAAAACACACGCTTTGTATCAAAGGTCGATCAGAATCACGATTTCGCAAGTATAATTATTTGCCGCTGTACATCGTCGTTTTGCACGCGTATACGTCTAGTCAAAATTAAAGATCTAATCTTCTTAATCAGGTGTGCCACGCACCTTGATGACAAAATAGCCATTTAGGCTTGAATAAATAAGGTAGCTCACTTTCATAAATACTTGAATTGTAGTTGTTCATGCCTTAAGGTAGGCCGGTATGTGACAATCACTTTTTTATTTTCAAAATGTCACCATTGCTTGTCTGATCGACTATAATTTTCCCCTACTTGTCTTTTAAAACATAATTGAGTTAGGTACTCATAATCAATCTTATTTGTTGTTTAATATAGAAAAGAAATCCAAGATCATGCCTCATAATCCATGATTACAAGAGTTACACATGCACGATCTCATGATTTCGAAGATTCATTATATTACTTTTACACGTTTGGTTGAAATTTCTTAAAAACATTGTCTTGATTAAAACTTTATTGATGAGATCAAATGTGTGTTTTCAAACGACTCATGTAGAGGTCGTTCAATGTAACTGTAACTATGTTCCCATGAAAGTCACGTCCCATTACCATTCCACTGAGATATTTTGAGGGTGTGACAATTATGTCATCAAGTTAACAAGTTTCTTGTTAAAAGAGGTTGAAATCTTTTTACCAATACTTTTATCTCTCTTTTTTTTTGAAGCTCATTCACTTCAACTTGTGAATATGTCTTTGAAGCACCATAGTAGCTTGAAGATGAAGGTTTAGCTGAAGAGGAACTCGGAACCCCTTTAAGCTTTCGACCCACTCCACGGACATGCCCACTCCATGTTCCTAAAACATTTTGTGGTATTTCTCTTTCGGGCACATTTTCTCCGCTAAAAGTTTCATTAATTATTTTCAATGCTAAATTGAATGATTATAATTAATACTAAACACCTTTAACCATGACCGGGGTCGTGGCTAAAAGTTTTATTATTATTTATTTGTTTCGTGTATTAAACTTATAAAAATAATATTAAATACTTTTAGCACAATCATAGTCGTGGCTAAAAGTTTTAATATTTATTATTACTTTCAGTGTTAAACTGAATAATTATAACTAATATTAAACACTTGTAGCCACGTCTCGGGTCGTGGCTAATAGTTTTAATATTTTTTTAGAGTAAATTGCATTTTTGTTCCCTGTGGTTTGGCCAAATTGCAAGTTTGGTCCATATCCTTTCGAAAGTGCAGCAATAGTCCTCATTTTGAAGCTTGGATTGCATATTTGGTCCCTGAACAAAGTTAAATGACTAAAATACCCTTTGTCTTCAATATAAAAAGACAAGGGTAATTTGGTCATTTCACATCAATTGGGGACAAAAAATACAATCCAAACTTCAAAATGGAGACTATCACTGCACTTTCAATAGGATAGGGACAAACCTGCAATTTGGCTAAACCACAGGGACCAAAAATGCAATTTACTCTATTTTTTGTTTGTTTTCTGTATTAAATTGATATTATGAAAATAATACTAAATACTTTTGTCGTGGCTAAAAGTGCAAGTTCATTTTTTACCAAAATTTTGCGTTGAAAGTCAAAGTCAAGGTTTGTGTTTGTCGTCACTAAAAGTGTCTCCCATAGTCAAACATTGAAAACCGACCACTTTGTCGTTTTGTAAATTTTAGTCGTGGTTAAAAGTTATTTGTGGCTAAAAGCATAATTCTAGTAGTGAGATTAAGTTATTATCATGGGTAGACATGGTATTGATCAAGTTTATAAGGATAAAACTTAGTTATAAAAAACAAACCTCATGTAAGAATTAGACGTCATGAAATGCATAACATATATCATCAAACACATGGATTTTGAAGGAAAAAAGATTATTTGTAGAAAAAATATCAAAAAAGTATAATTATTTGTCGTTATGCGCGGAGATTCGTCTAGTATTATCGAATACATGATCGAATAACAAATAAGTTGCACGTTGTTAATGTAATAAAAATATTTTATAATTTTGTGGGTTAAAATAAAAGGATTTTAGATAATCATTATGTATAACTTTTTATCTTTAAAATACCTAAAGATGCACATTCTATGTTTGAAGGTTATGGGTAATCACTATATAGCTTTGACTTTTTTATTGGTGTGTATACTTTTATTGAAAGGAGTTTCATAACCAATCTTTATGAGCATTTCGACCTCTCTTTTCGACGTTTTCTAGTAGTGTTTGATGTCACACAAGATTTGAGTCTACATGCGGTTGCACACTTTACACATCCGATATGGCTCTCTATCTAGACATTCGATCATTCATGTGTGTCATACAAAAAAGAAATTCCTTCAAGTCTCCACAATAAGTCGAATGGCACAACCATGATTGACAAACGAAATATCAGTACGACAACCTATAAGTCAATACGTTACAAAATGCCCTATAGTTTGCTTCAGTGGGTGTTGCATGGTGTCAAACTCTAATTTCTAAAACTTCAATTGATTTTATTGCTACAAATTGGTATTTCAAGGTATGCACCTAACAAGATCATGATCAGGCACAAAAACTGATCATCTTCTAACAAAATTGTTCCTATGTTAAAATTTGTAGAATAGGAATAAATCACACATTAACAATGAACAAGCTTGATAATTTCAAATAGCGTTATCATTTAAGCTTATATCTTTTTAAACTTATTAGTAAAACCTGAACGGAAAAGACAGTAATAAACAAATTTGTAACTAAAATTATTTATAGTGAGAAAGCTTTTTGTCGCGGGCGTTTTCGTGAAAATTATCTTGCCCTAATACATAAATCTCGTCTAAGGTACAAAACTACAAAATTGGTTTAAATAAATCTGAAATGCGTATCTAGAAGAATCTAATGGGAAAACTCTAAGAGCTTCAAAAATCTGTGTCATCCAATCCATGTTAGCACGACACAAAAATTAACACCGTTTACATTTAACAGTAGCCAAAACACTACAAACCGAACCCATTACAACATAGTCAAAACACATGCATATATACACTAAAAGCACCGTGAATAGAATGATATTGTCTGTTGACGCGTAGGAAGACTACGCGAGTTATGTAGGGTGACATTCATTGTCACTTGATGACACCAGGAACGACTTTGTGATATCATGCAAGGTTTTCAAGATCGGAATTCTACTTAGAATCATTTTCGTTTTTGTAAGATTGAAAATGTAAGATCGGATCAGGATCCTAAGATCCTGTTATAATGTCATTTTCTTAAAGTCATTGTAATATTATTCAAACCTACAAATTTTTATACATCATAAACACAAAATTATATGAATGTTTCATAAAAATTTTGTCCTAAATTATGTATATGAAATGTTTAAAAAGAGTAACATGTTTTTTTTTAAAAAAATTCTATATAACATAATTCATAACTTTGTAGTTTGTTTTAGCTTGCGTTTCGAGAAAAATAAGATCGAATCGAATTAGATCTTAAGATCCTGTGATCAAGATCGAGATCTTATAAGATTTTAAGCTTGCTAATATTCTACGTAAGATTCATATCATTTTTACTTTATAGTATCGTAAAATTTTAAGGTCCTAAGATTAGGATCAGGATCTTAACAACTATGATACTATGTGCTCTAAACAGGGCGGGTTTTCATTCTTCCTCTAAAGTTATAGATGTGTTAGATAACGGAAGTTGGAATTGGCCAATTGAATGGCAAGATAAGTACCCTATGGTCTGTTAGCTCACAGTTTCAAGTTTGGATCCAAATTCTCATGACTTGTTGGTGTGGAGGAACCAAAATGATGTAGAAATGCAATTCTCGGTTGCTACTGTTTGGGACACCATAAGACCGAGGGGTGAGGAAGTCGATCGGTATAAGGTGGTGTGGTTTTCTCATTGTATTCCTCGCTATGCCTTTCATCTATGGTTGGTGATAAAGCGGAAATTAAAGACGCATCATGCATTGAGACAATGGGATGTTAGTGGCGATACTAACTTAAACATGTTTCTATGCCCTCGATCTTTGTGAAATGCAACCGGATTCTCATGAACATTTACTTTTTGATTGTACCTTCTCATCACAGATTTGGGCGCATATGAAGATGTTGGTTGGTTTACCAAATGTTTCGTCCTCGTTGGAAGCTATTGTTAATTATCTTGTCCCTATATCCAAGAAACGTTTGGCTAGAAGTGTTATTGCAAGGCTTGTGGTTGCGGCTTGTTCATATTTTATTTGGCAAGAACGAAATCATAGGCTTTTTAAGAAGAGGAAGCGATCGAAGGAGCAAGTTTTTGAGCTGATTATGTTTACTGTACGCCTCAAGCTACTTTCATGCAGATTTAAGAAGACATCTCAGGTGGAGTTTTTCGCTCATATTTGGAACATTCCTAGATCACTTATTCGAGACTACTAAAGCTTTATTTCTTTTAAGTAGTGGCTAGGTGTTTGTATATTATGTGATTGGTCTCTCAATCGCATGTTACGTTTTGGTTTGAAGAACAATAGGTNTTTATCATTTGGAGCTTTAGTCCAATGGTAAGGGTGTTTGGGCCCGAGTCAATAGACCCGGGTTCAAACCTCTTCCTTGGCACTAAAGGCCATTTGATACCATCCCCCCACCGCAAATGCTCAGAGTGACTGGTCAGCGAGGGGCCTCTTGTAGAAAATGGTCAGGGTTCATAGCCCACCTCCTGATAAGTACAGTCACTGGGACAGGTGCTCATTGCCTGGGGCCGGGTCCTTGGGGGAGGGTCCGGTTGGCATCCTTAGGATGCATAGGACCAGGGTGATCCCACCGATCTTCACCTTTTTGTAGAACAATAGGTGTGTTTTTGGTCATAGCCAATGTGGTGCTCAACCACATTTCCTTTACTTCATTGTTTTGTGAGTATTATATTTTACCAGGGCAGAATTATAAAAGAAGAGAAAACAAAGGACCATGTAAGAAAACAACAGAAGATGAATCAATCAGAAAACATACACTAGTCAAACTTCAAAACAAATCCTTTCCTTTTGTTCGAAACCATCTTCTATCGCTTCCGGTAATACATATACTTATCTTTATCCATTTCTTGATCTCTCAATTATTATTAGCATCATATTTAATCGCAAATTCATATATAATCTTCTGTAATGTAATATCTAAGTATGATTAATTGATTGATTACCTTTTGACTTTATGTTACGTCGATCTGTATTATTTTATTCATTTTATTTTCTGAAATATTAATACACCTGATTAGCGATCTCAACAGATTTGGAACAATAATTTTATCATTATAAGAAATGGTTATAGGATCACTTTACTGCTAATTTGTCTGGTTTTTTTGTTTAGTTACTCAGAGATTCTCTATTTATGTTGTTACATTTGTTGCGAAACCTTAGAAACCTAGTTTCTTTTATCATTATATCAAGTTACTATTATATTTTGATTTGTTGTTAGCCTTACTTTTTATAGAAATATGTAATGGTGGGAAATAGGAACTATTCCTCCCTTTTTTTGTTTTGTTTCATATGCTTTTATAGCAGTTGTTAATTTTAAATATCTTATTACAGTTTTGTAGATATAGGCGCGTTGTAATCTACAGCACAGCAACATAAGGCAACAGTGGAGAACCAATTATTTAGAGGATGGAACTGAACTCCGTAAAGGCTGCATTTGATAATGTTGTCAAAAAACAAACTCTTTCCTCTTCAAAATCGGAAGAGGCGATCGACCACATCATCCAAGAAATTGAACAGACAATATCAGGATTACAATCAACGCGTAATGGTCCTTCGTCTCAACCTGACCATAAGTTGATCATAGGTGAACTGAAAACTAGATTGAAGGAGATGTCCCCACTTGGTCAATTGGAAGGTACACAGAAGGAACTTAGCATTGCTTTAAGCAAGTACACTAAGCTCCTTGAGAAAAACTTTAATCCGGATATATCCAAGTCTTACAGAAATGTGGACTTTGATAGCAACACAATTAACCAAATAGTTGCTAGCCACTTCTACCGGGAAGGCATGTTTGATATAGGGGATTGTTTCGTGAATGAAGCCCAACAAGGATCCATTATTGACCGAAAAACTCACTTCCAGGAAATGTATGAGATTCTAGAATCCATGAAGTCTCGTGAACTGGGTCCTGCTTTGAAGTGGGCCACGGCTAATCATGAGAAGCTCCTTAAAAATGGATCAGATATTGAATTAAAGCTTCATCGCCTACACTTCTTGGAGATTCTTAAACATGGTAGTAAAGATGAAGCGATTAATTATGGCAAAATTCATTTCTCACCTTTTGGTACCCAACACTTCCCTGAAATTCAAAAGCTTATGGGATGTATTCTGTGGGCTGGAAAGCTCGACTCATCACCTTATTCTAAGTTTCTATCGCAAACCAATTGGGACAAGCTGGCCCCCGAACTGACCCAACAGTTCTGCAATCTTTTGGGTGAATCTAATGATAGCCCACTGAGAGTGACAATAGCCGCTGGCATTCAAGGGTTGCCGACACTTTTGAAGCTAATGAATGTAATGACAGGGAAGAAGCAAGAATGGCAATCTATGAAGCAGCTACCAGTTCCTGTGGACTTGGGTATGGAATTTCAGTTTCATTCAATATTCGTGTGTCCAGTTAGTCGAGAACAGGCCAGTGAAGATAACCCTCCAATGCTAATGTCGTGTGGGCACGTGCTTTGCAAACAGTCTATTACTAAGTTATCGAAGAATAACAGCACAAGGCCTTTTAAATGTCCTTACTGTCCCACTGAAGTCGAAGTAGCTCAATGTAGGCAGTTGTACTTTTAATACGCATCAAGTCTTATACCTGCTTCTTATTTTAAGGTACTCTTTTGTTCCTCCCTTGGTGTTATGTTTGTGTAATGTTATGCAGGTGTGTTTGGGGATGGTAAAGAACTGTTAATGTTTGTAATATCTGTTCGTGTAATAATTTTATGAATTCCACTGTAAATAGAAAGTCCTTTTACTTATTTCTGAAAGTTTAGCAAGAAATTTCTTTCACTATGGTTTCGTCATAACCATAGTATGAAACACTAGAAGATATCTAGATAATCAACTACACCTCTGAGCTGATTAATCATCGTTTTATATTTTGTTGCCTTTAAGTTGGAATTTGCTCGTGATAACCAGGTGATTATGAGTCACTATGTGTTCTAGTTCAGCGATAATGCTAGATTAACCGTACAAATAGCAGTGATGTATATATTTTAGTGTCATTGACGTACATATAAAATAATTTTGGAAATTCATTTAAATGTTTATTTTGAGCTTGTATAATAACATATACAAACTTGAATCAAATACTATTTGGATATGATACAGTATACACAGCTAGAGACTATAATGATATACAAACCAACTTTATAAAGAACAATCAATTAACATTCAAACCAATGTAGTTTAGTTTCTTTTTACACTTTAATCTGGCTACTGATTCGTCAAACTGTGCAGTATTAAACACTAATCCTTTATTTTGAAACAACTTTCTATTGAGGTATCTACACATCTTTTTTTATATAATAAAACAAAACCCCTAGTGGGTACTTTCGTATTTCGGAAAAAAGAATATTTCCTTATTAGGTACAGTAATATTTTAATTATTATTTTTTAATTTAAAATTTTAAAAATTTGTTTTGTTGATATACTACACAAGTAGAAGATAAGTACAAAAAAATATAGATAAGATGCAACTAACAATAGCATTAAATTTTTTAAAAGATTATCTTTAATAATAAACAAATATAATTAAAAATCGTAAATCAAACAAAACAAAAATTAAATTATTTGTTTTTTTAAGAAATAAAAATATATCAATCAAAAAAAAAAATTAAAAAAACTTGCGCGTGCGCGGGCATTATAACTAGTAGAAGAAGCAAACATTACTAAATACCGCTTTGGTACCAAAACATGAATCAAATTCCATTCACAATCATCAAAATTATATCTGCCATCCAAGGTATTGAGGTAAGTGTTCGAACTCTCGAAGTATAAGGGAGAAAAATAGTGCAGTGGTTCTAGCGCAAACGAGGTGATCGTATCCAAACTTGAACGTACGGTTGAACCTAAGACATCACGATTTTGGTATGTAACTTAACCATCATCAAATACATGTTTTAACGGAGAAAAACCATACGACTAAAAGAAGACCAGGGATTCAGACAATGTCAAAAGTGCTGAATTGTTATGACACAACTCACATTATCCTTCAACTTAAAGTGAATTGACATTGTAGTCTCTTAGAGAGCTAGGTGTAGTAACACATCGATAACTAATATTGGTGTACCACCTCATCATTTTTACCAATAACTCTCAATAACTAAAAATAACACTCAATATTTGTTATTGGTGCATGTGGGTTCCATAACACACCACCAAAAATACCTCACAAGAAAAAGTGAATAACGCCTGTGGTTTGCCCAACGAAGAGCCGAATGGCTTGCCAATGGCACCACCACCGGTGCACTATGGCTATGTCATTGGTCCCAAAATGTGCCAATAACATGTTGGTTCCCCTCATCGTGCTCCCTTAATCGATACAAGTATTCTTTGTATATTATTTTAATTTTCTGGTGTGGTACCCTATGTGGTGTGAAAATGTTATTCAACTAAATGTGTGTGTGTGTGTGTGNAAATGTAATTACTGTTGCATATTTGTAGTCTGATAGTTTTCGGTCAATGATAAAAGTTATAAGTCATTATGGTGTAAAAAGGATACTATTATGGTTTGCTACTAGAAAACATTTTGCTTGCTTCATCTTGGAACACTGCTAATGGCATGGGTCAATACTGAGTACATTTGGTATCACTTTATTGGTAACTTTAGATATTTAGAAATGTTCATGCAATACCTCCGGAAACAAAACATCCCGCCGCGTAATTGAAATGCCAACTACGGCGCCCTGCCGCAACGCGGCGGACCGGTGCCCGACTAGTTTATATACAATAACACACTGCCCATATTGGAATAGTTCATAGTTGGACATGTCACACACACTCCCAAATGTAGCAAATATAAAACATAGAAATAAACTGTCTAATTAGAAGTATAAATTCATCAAACAAACATCAAATCTTGCTTATTTACCTATTTCACAATAGCTTTAAGGATATCTTAAATCTTGACGACATTTCCTCAAATATGCCTACAATTCAAAACCAAATATGCAGTTGCACCTCATATATAGATGCTAAGATTGCAGAACATATAGAGGCATCATCACAGATTCAAGATCACTTAAAGCTTATGTCAACCCACGTAATGGCCACATTTCCAACCTAAGGTCTAATTCCTATAATCATATCATCTCTGCAGTTTCTCCTCACATAAACAATATCAACAAAACCTAAGGCTGGCATCGCCACGTACTTTAAACTCCTACCAATTATAGCAAAAGCTCTAAGGATATCTCAAAATCATGGCTACATTTCCTAACATGAAGTAAACATACCATCATGTGCAGATAGCATCCTCACACACTAATAATAAGGTAGCAAACACAGGCAGGCATCACCATAACCCTGAGATCACTTGAAGCTAATCACCATGGTCTTATATTTCGGTCACTTATCAGTCCCCATTTCCTTATAAATAATCTCATTCAATATTCCATATCTCAGCAACCTTTTCAACACCCACGGACTTCTTGACTTTCAAACTCAGAAGCTTCAATCTTAGATTTTCAATAATCATTTCTTTTAGATTCTCAACACTTCTGTTTTCAGCTTTGAATATCCTGCAGTCCCTCTCATACCAAACATAGTAAGTAGCAGCAGCAAGCCAGCAACTACTAACCTTTTAAGAACACTCCATATATTGTTTTCTTGTACAATATCTTGCCAATTATTACCTTTGCATCTTCCTTTCAGATCACTCGAAACCTCTTTTGTGTATTCACATTGAAAGAACAAATGTTGATGGGAGTCACAACAGTTTTTGCATAATGAACAATTATAAGGTGGTTGTTACCGGAAACTAATTTGTTTTTAAAGATTATTACGTGTTATTAAACACGAAAATGTCTAGATTATGATATCAATAGTTAATTTAGATAAAACCAACCTAAACACCATGTCACTTAAACAAAGTCAAATACTTCGCTCAACGAAAATATATACAAAATATCAATTGATACTAATACATAATGAAAAGTTTACGTAAAAACTCGTAAGAACACCGATATTGTAATTTCATATAAGTATATAAAAGTTTAAATTTAATATATATTTTTTTTATTTAAAAGCACTTTATATACATGGTTTAAAAACTACTAGCGTAGTTTTTGGTATGTTGTAATCAAAGCTGGAAAGGAAAAGATTATTACGATGTAATGAAAAAATGTTGTTTGTTTACATTTATAGAATGTAATGATTTATTATAAGGAATGACTCATTACACCAAAACAATTTCTTAGGGGTCCCCTACTTTTTTTTCATTACATCTTGTAATAGAATCAAAATTACATAAAACACCATCAATAACTAACCACATTAAATTAACTTCATATCATAAATGGGTATTTTAGTCTTTTTATTATCGATTCCATCACGTTTTTTATACAAACCAAACATGATTAATAACGACAATGAATCATTACATTACACTATTCATTCCATTACATCGTTTATTCCATTCATTTGACATTTCATTCCATCCTACCAAACGAAGTAGTTCTGTAGTTTAGCGATAAGTAGAGTAACAAAAGAGAAAGACAAGTAAAAGGCGAACCGCGTCAAACTTCATTGCATTGGATTGAAGACTTGAAGTAAGTGGATGAGTGGGTCTCACATAGGTTGGGCCGGAAGACATTTAGGTCCCATGATAAAGAGGCTTGTATACTTGGGGCTGCTGTTAGGTTTGTATTAGTGGGACACTAAAGGTGTTTAATGTATTGGTCTAACCAAGAGCTAAATTTTATATAAGCTCCTCTTAAGTAGCATCTTTTTCAATCGCCAGAACTAATGTTAAAAGCTAACTTACTTTAAAGTCTAAACTCTCGTAACTCGCAGAAGCTCTACAGCACACACACTCAATTCTTTAGGAAGACCAATAAGCTAAGTGTAATAGGTGTCCGAAGACGCGTGTTTCGGCACCAAGGTCACGTCTATCTTATTATAACCCAACCCAACTGACGCGTCTTTATTTTTTAATTCTTTTTATGTGTGAATTTATTGTAGGGTATGTTTGTATTTAAGTGAGGTATGTTTTGATTATGAATTTGGTGGCCGGTATAATTTCACCTTGTTGGTGATATAGTGAAAAGTTGATGTAATGTTGAGTTATCGTTGATGAACGCACCACTGCACTTAGTCTTATTCATAAACTTTCAAAAGTTTCTAAAATCACATAAACTTCCGACCCTTCAACTTTCATCGTAGATAAGCCAAGCCAACTAAATTAACTTCTTTACTTGATACACAAATTAAAATGCGCATCTTCCTAAAGTGAAGTGTTAACCACGTCTACGAATAAAAACTTAACTAGATTTATACCTTATCTCATAGGATAATAATAACTACCCAACAGAATAATGAATATAAGTTGATAACAGTTGACAAAGCCAAAATGCTTAGCGGATATGCTCAGCCCTTTCATTACTTATGAAAAAGAAAAGAGAGAATCATGTATTAAAAACATCATTCAAAGGTGTAACTAAATTGTATTCGGAGATATAATGCTCAATTCCATTAGTTTTCATTTTAATTGCACTACAAAGTACAAACTTTTCCTTGCGGAGTTTATTCATACCCGCTCAAAATGATTTACACGTCCTTATTTTTTATTTATTTTTTAATTGTTAGTTTTGTTTTGATTACAAAAGCACGGAACATAAAATACGGAACAAAATATATAAAGTTTGATAAAATAAAATGTGGTGTAAAAAAACACTGAATATAAAATAATAGAAAACTATCTTGTCATTTTAAAAGAGATGTAAGGGTAATAATAACAATATGCCTTTTTAATTGCACTACAAAGTACAAACTTTTCTTTTTAATTGCACTACAAAGTCCAATCAACTCACTTTATATTCCCATAATTTGTATATAGAACTTTTATAAGTTAGAACCTACCAACCACCACTAAACTCACCCACCAAGTGTTGAGTATTCGACGACTCTTTTTCACTCTAGTCGCTAGATTTACTCATATTACAAACGCGGAGAATACACGTAAAATCAAACACAAATATTCCTTATGTTTTATATATCATGATTCATGACGACTTATTATTATAATGCAAGCTAAACTACGTTATTATCATATTCATATTCATAATTAATACCTTAATCTCTAACATCAATAATTTAGTTACACGTGTTTGCAATTTGGTTTATCAGTATGATTAAATAAGGTTGTACGCAAAACAAATACTCGTATAATCTAAATCTAGTATTGATTTGATAATGACTGATGATACATACGTTATGTGAAGGACAGTTCGCGTAATGCATTATACGAAGGACATGGGAATGAGATTTAGTTAAACCGTAACCTCCGTATTTTGCTAAATGTAACTCATAGTCGTCTACCATCTTCAAAAAGATAGATCAACGACTTGAGAAAATCAATTGTAATTCTAACACTATAAAACATGTCATGCATGTCATGTGTATTTTTTAGATATATATGTCATTTCATGCTTTAATGGGATAAAAATGTCAAATAAACAGTGGCCCAAATTGATTTCTGTATGCAACGTTAACAACTCTTATAATAAATTGTCTAGTAAATTTTATTATACGTATATATTAAGATCGTCCAAGCCCTAGAGTGGGATCAGCGGTCATTAGAGTTTCTGTATGCTTTTGTAATCTATACATAGTTTCAATAATACATAATAGTTACGGATAATAGTCACGGGGTTTATCATTTTCAACATGGATAAATGTTATATCTACTTCATTTATATATTAAAAAAATATATATATTTGGATATTAATAAGTATAATTGGAGTCAGATTTTACTTGCTGCTTCAAAAACATATGTTTATAGTCGGTTAGAGAATAGTAGATTTATAAGGCTAAAATGTATTATTCTTTACTGATGTAACACGGCTTGTTGCAATTACATTCTTCATGATGAAAATTAATTAACGATGATTGATAAATGTATTTATTTTTCCCTTTAATAAGGCTGATTGCTAGCAAAATAAATATACATAAAATATCGATCGAGCTAGACAAAGTCCGATCGAGTGTTCCAAGTATAAGAAACTGATCACATTTCGTTGATCTATTGACTTTAGACTAAATTACGTTTCAAAATTTTCTTCTTAGAATAAAGACAATATTAGGAGTAGCATGTCCCTCTATACAAAAATAAAAATAAAAACGAGTGTTGAATAAACGATAAAAGTGATTAAAACCCCAAATTTTTGGTGTCATTTTTTATTAGGGGTTTTTGTTTCCAACAAAACTATCCATATTAACAAATGATTATGTTTTGAAATCTGATCTTATCATAAGCAAAACTGCATAAGTATTTCGGAAACCACGTTTGACTCACAAATGCTCGCTTAATAGGGACTTAGTTTTCTCACATGCACAAAAGCTCCTTTGTATTAATTTGGTATTCATACTAGTACCTATTAGGCTATTACTAACAATTTAACATGACATGAATGTGAGAAACGTTTGGAGATTAATATTTTATATGAGATCCTCCAACTTGTACACAAGAATACATGATCGATCTCCATCGAGACGTTTTTTCGCATAACATACTTTCAAATATAAAATTCTGTCAATTCAACTCGAAGATCAATGTATTTTATGTGAGATCTTCCCCCAACTTGTACACATAAATACATATGATCTCCATCGAGACGTTTTTTCGCATAACATACTTTCAAAATATAAAATTCTGTTAATTCATCATGTAAAATAAATTATCTTTATCCAGCTTATCAACAGTATTAGGCTAGGCTGCTAGAAAGATCCTCTTTGAAGAAAGAATAAACGTCTGATGAAAGAAAGACCACCCCATGCATCATATATGGTGACCTTTGAAAGTCCCCAAGGGCCATAATGGTTATTCATCGTTACCCGGCCTTTGTGCGTTTTTCTCTTATTTAGCACAGTACCTACTAAAATTTACAAAGAACAAACAAATTACACATGCAGAAATGAAATGCCACATCTTCAATAGCCAAATCTTAAGGGTGCCACGTGTGTTTGCTGACAAGTCTGCCATCGTGTTATCTACTACTCTACTAGGATAACTACTCGATCTACGCGATTCAACTTATATACTTATCTATATGATTTGAAGTAGTTTATGATAGCTTAAACATTTTTGGATAACTTTATAAATCCATTTATAGATAGTGATGCTGAACTTTCATTTACAAGAGCATATGTAATGTGAAGTTTTTTCAAAATCTTTTCACTATTTTGAAAAACTCAACATCTTTGCATTGTAATTGTCGGATTGTTTAAAAACAATTTACAAATACTTGTAATATTCAAAGTGTTTAAAGTTTCAGGCTAGACTAATATGTAAATCAAATGTATACTAACGATCCTTGCAATGCTAGTTTTGCTTTTCAAAAAGCTTTTGTAAAACGTTTTTATCATTAGAGTGTTTATTAAACGTGTTTTGATTATTAATACTAAATTAGTAATTAAAAGAGTGATGTGTAATGATAAAAGCTATGGAAAATTTGAGCACTCCATGTGGATGCTGTTAAAAGAATACTCACATGACGAGACTATTTACAAAGTTAAGTGATACTTGGATGTTATAAAGGTCTATCCAAAGACAATTTGTAGAACATATATGAAAACTTACAAGAAGTTATAATATTAGCAGAAAAATATAGGAGTAATATGCATGAGTCTCACAGCTACTTGATCTAGACATGCAACATGATTTAAAAATAAAAAGCCAACGTCAAGAGTCTCAAGAAAAGAAAGAACTGGAGAAGCATTTATTCTATTGAACCTTAACATGATTTCTAATCCGATTAGCATGTGTTTTAAGATTTAACAATAACATATAACTAACATGTAATGGGCTGAGACATGAGGTTTACTCTAATCATATGCACTTAACTGTTTTTTGAAATATAATACATTTATCGTGTTAGAAACTTAAAACCCTTTGCCCAAAAAAGTTTTATAAACACTAATAACATGCGTTTAAATCCTGTTTATTACGGTTTTAAGCTTATCGATGGCTGGCCTTAAACTATTTGGAAATTTTGAATTATGATCATACTCGATGATGACCAATAATTGTTATCGATATAGAGAGTTCTCCTAAATCCTAGAAAGTTTTCATTAGTCCCAAAAAATATTATTTGCTCCCAGGAGTTAGAAGGATGGGGCCATTGATTTAGATGGAGATTGTATAACATCAAAAACGTTGCATGAATTAGACAACTTTGAGTGATTACGACAAATTTAATTGTTTCTTTAACACACCATCCAAATTAGAGTTTATTATTCTCAAATACTATCAGATATTTACATCTCACCTAATACTAAAAACGAAAACAAATCTTAAAAAAGATGAAGATATTTTTTGTATAACTAGCGGAAATGAATAATTAAATTAAACAAATAACAACGTAATAGAAAAAAAATGTATTTTGATTTTTTATGTGATTCTAGCATTGCTCTTTTATAGCAGTTGTTTGGTTTGTCTTTATGCATGATACCGTAAAAGTTAAATATAACGAGCATGATAAAGCCTGTGTCAATCATCTATTTCAGCAAACAACATGAAACAAATTAATGGTTCCTAACAAGAATTTTTGCAGTTGATGGTTGCAAACCATTTTTAGACGTAATTAAATACTCCGTACTTTTTAGCTACATTCGACTGGATAAATACGTGCATGGTACTATATATATGAAATAATACAAGTATTCAAGTGTCTAAATATGTCCAATACATCGTGTTATTTAATTTGAATAGGAACTGAGGAACACCAACACTTTGTTTTTAAGTTTTTTTGAAAAATAAAAAGAAAGTAAAAGAAAGCAAAGTAAGAAAAAAGAGAGGGAAAGAAAGGAAGTGAACTTTGTATTTATATGTGTTCTTAAGTTGCGCAAGAATGAAAGGAAAAAAAGAAATAAATGTCATTTTTACAATAATACCCTAGTAATAAGACAAATACTAATTATAAATGATGGTTGTGGTAATTTACATTTTTTTTTCTCCTTTTTTTCCACTCCCTTTCACCTTATAGTGAAAGTTTTAAAAACAAAAACCTCTTTCTTTCACACGTTTATTTCACTTTTTTTACTTTAAAAAAACTTAATAATATGAGTTTGTTACATTCTATCGCATTCTTTTCTTTCATCCTTTTTACTCGACTTGAAAACACCATGCATACGAGCCTTGAAAGCAATTAAGCAAAGCAAATCGTGTATTACGTAAAACTGTAAAATATATAAATTAAGTTGGACAGATATGGAAATCCACGCGTAATATAAATGCAAAAACATGAAAAACATGATTAAGCTTATGTTTTTATCCTACATTATAATTTTATAACAGTAAATACGCGACAAAAGTTCAAACTATCACGCCAATTTTCTCAATAAACTATTAGATAAGATAAACATAAATTACTACAGTGCCATTGTCGAAATTTTGTGATGTAACATGTTAAAAGATATTTTGAGTATGTTTGATAAAATGGATTGGAGCTGGACCTATGGTTGAAGTTGGAGTTAGAACTTATATTATAAGTTGAAGCTGAAGTTAAAGCTTATATTATAAGCTGGATATTGGAGCTTATATTTTTTTTATAAAGTTGTTTGCTGAATTAGCTGAAATTGAAGTTTATTAACGTAAAATCACAAAATAGTAAAATACATCAAATTAAATTCACATGAATATATCCGGCTTTTGTGTAACAAAACCACTATATTTTAAAAGATACTCGTATTTAAGTAAATTAACTAACTATAAACCCTCATAGCCATTTTTATTGACTTAAGACTTACAAAAACTTCTATAAACCAATGAGACAAACAAAATTTATTTTATAAGCTAGATTATTTTAAAAATTCAAACCTCTAATACCCGCATAAAGCTCGCGTCAAACACACCCTTTATAAAAGAGTAAAGTCACAACTTCACAAGGTCAATATTAATAGGGATTATTCCAAAAATGATCAAGTTGCTCAATCGATGTGGATTTTTGACCTTTGATTTGAAAATTCCTATTTAGACCAGTTGCCCACCTAACGGGGGGACGCCAAGTGGCGATTTTTTGGGAAACTTGGGACACTTGGCGTCCCATGAGGGGCGACACGTTTTGGGCAACCGGGGCAACTGGTCAAAATAAAAATTTTCAAATCCAAGGTTAAAAATCCCCATCGATTGGGTAACTTGGGTATTTTTGGAATTATCCCATATTAATATATGATAGTCATAGTAAAAGAAGGGGTTGATACTTACACTATTTTTTTTATGCATACATCACAATATTACATCATTAATGCAAATGTTACAACAAGCTATATGCATAATTGTGGTGTGTGCATCAATAAAAGTGGTTTAAGTATCAATACACTAAAAAAAACATGTCATGTTATGTTAGGGGTGAGCATCGGGTCAAACCCGACCCGACAAAAACCGACCCCACCCGAAAATCGAAAAAAGAAAAAATTCAAACCGAGAACCGAACCGAAATTACTTGGTTTGGTTCGGTTTCATTTCGGTTCGGCTCGGTTTTAGACAGTTTTTCTTGGTTTTTGTCGGTTTTCGGCCCGAACCGAATACCGAAAATCTATATAACCTAAACCAAGAACCGAACTGAAGTTACTCGGTTCGGTTCGGTTTTTCTCGGTTTTGTCGGGTCGATTCGGTTCTTGGTCGGTTTTGCTCACCCCTATGTTATGTTATAAACTGTCACAAGTAATACATAATATCAGTACTCCTTCCGTCTCATATTAAATATTCAGTTTGACTTTTCAATTTTTTTTTTCAAATTTAACCTTAAATATGTTTGTGTTATATAACACTTGATACAAAATATGTGAATGGATTAGCTTTTAAATGTATTTTTATTAGTATAATTTTCATCAAATATTATATAGGTATACCTCAAGTGGGACAAGGTCAAGGAATCATTAATAGGAATACCCTTGTAAAGACGTGCATTCAACACATTTTAAAAGAAAGATGCAAGCTTTCCATGATCAAAATAAAGAGAAAATGAGATAAAAGGATCTCCATGCTTTAGGCCTTTGTAGAATTTGAATTCTAAAGTCGGATTGCTATTAACGAGAATAGATCCCATGACAGAATTAAGACAACCATGAATCCAACCACGACATTTAACTCCGAACCCAAACTTATTTAGAATATCACATAAATAATCCCATCTCACCGAATGAAAAGCTTTTTCAAAATCAACCTTAAAGATCATGGCTTAAATCTTTTTGTGTTTACACTACGAAATAAGTTCGTTGAGAATGAAAGGACCATCAAGAATTTGACACTTTAAAACACAAGCAAATTGGAAATCACTTACATGATCCGAAATAACAAGGCTCAACTGATTAGCCAAGATCTTAGCAATAATTTTATACACGCTACCTATCAAACTTGTTAATACAAATATCGCCTAAAAACGTTATTTATATTTTACGATCTTTGCTAAGTTTTGTTAACGACAAAGTATAAACTTTAGTTTTAAGTAAAACATGATTATAGTTTACGTCTTGAATAACTAGACTTCATTTGCTACATTTACATTTACATTTTACATTTCATAGTAGACATAACACTTTCATATTTCTTAATAAAGAAAGTGTTACATCACATCATGTGCATTTATGGAAAGATTGTGTGTTTGACTTTCCATAA
>LBNU01027812.1:270348-291453 GCA_014162995.1 Artemisia annua | reverse complement strand
CAGTTATGCTATGTTAATGTTGGTTATCATGCATTAATCTATCACTTTAATGTTCAGAACTTAAGATGGGGTAAATATGTTGCATGCATAAGGAGATTGATATGACTTAAATTTGGTCGTAAAGCAAATGATAACAAGTGTGTTTGGGTGCATCCAAATACCAATAACTGCAAAGTTATAAAGGAAAGTGAATCGAAACCATCGTCTTTGAAGTAATATTAGTCTTAAATGGATTCGAAAGTCGCCAAATCAAACATTGGAACCCAAAACTGGATATGTTCATGACTACATCAAGTAACATGGTGACTAGTGAGTTTTCTTCACAAAAGGGGTCAGAATTCAGAAATGAGTATCGATAACCAGTGACGGAACTTGGACATTTTTATTGAGAGGGCCTAAATATAAATGTTTATATGTATAAAAGATCTTAAACAGATGAATTGCAAAACAAGTGCAAAAATAATCATAGATAATCATAGAACACTAGAAATGGCATGCAACTGATCTTTCGGTAATTTTTTATTTTGGGTTGGTAATGGAAAGAACCCTAGACTTTTATCTATATTGCACAAACAACACTTGACTTTCGGCGGCCGCGGCCCTCTCTTGCCTCCACAAAAGTCCGTCAATGTCGATAAGATATGTCAAGTAAAGTCTTGGCACTGTCGTCATCAAAAAGGCTCACCAAATATGTACCCTCAAAAATAGGCTTTACCAATTGCGCCATCACAAAAAGACAAAAGCCACTATTCTCTCCTTCCTAAATATATATGTGAAATATTCAATTTTGATATCAACAAAAATATTGGGATTTACTAAAATAAAAAGCAAAATTGGTTAAAATTAAATAATAAAATTTACATTCGATTATGTATATATGTTGTTCAGTTTTCAATAAACAAGTGTCTTAGAGTACGTGTATAAAATTTAATATATACCCAAACATGCATTAAAAATATTGTACATTATGCATTTAATACTTGCACTTTTTGTATATATGAAATTAATCATGAAAGTAAAATGATATACAAAATTAATCTTAAAAAATATTATTAACGTATAAATATTGGAAAAAGGGCAGATTAGGAAAAAGAAAATTATAATGGAATTGTACGGATGATAAGCAATGTTTGAAAAGATGTAGTAGCTGGAGGCCGGTCCGGTCCGTCAAGGGTGAACCATTATCACATGGGCTCGGGCCCTACCGACTACTATGGTTCATGCTTGGCCCACTTATTCATTGATGTTAAAGTTTAAGCATTAGTGTTGGGGTGTTAATGGTGAATTGGTGATACGGAACCAAAAACCGAAACCGAACCAGGACATCTAAAACATACGCTGACTCGCTAACAAAGAATGAATAAAACTGAACCGAGTTTCTAATCGAACCAAATTTGTCAAAATCAAACTGAACCGAATTAAATATTCGAGTTTTGGTTTGAATATAGTTTTGACAAAATGAAACCGAATCGAATCGAAAACCGAATTCATGTAAATATTTATATTTTCATATATTTATATAAAAGAAATACATTTTTTAACCTTGAAAATTTTTTGGTGCTAAAAATCTATATAATTAAATGAAATATATATATAAATTATGCAATTCGGTTTATTCGTGTCCCGTATTCGGTTTAATCAAATTGAATTCCATTCGGTTCGGTTTTCGGTTTTATTCAACCGAATCAATGAAGACTCCTACATTAGTGTAGAGTAAATTAAGTTATTGTTTCAATTGTTTCGGTAATGATTATAAGAAGTTCATCATAACAACTATATGTATAAATGTCTTAATAAAAAAATTTAAAGGCGTTTTTTATTTTTAAAGTATGCAACTAGTTGTGGCGTTTTTGGTTTCTAGAACCTAGATGTTGATTTTCTGCAAAAATGGAAACCAACAATGCAACTAGCTGCCATTAACGCCTTAGTATTGAAGATGGACAATTTTCATCACTTGTGATGACAATTTATATGATATACTCTTAAACATACTAATAATATCTGCGTAAAGTTTGATTACAACTAATTCAAACTTTTGCTTTCAACACGATTCTTAAATGGTTCAAACTTTCAGAATTCACGACATATGGACAATTTGAGGATTACAAAAACATGATACTTAATATCGATATTCGATAGAAGCATATAGTTTTAGAGAAGTGATTGACATGCCTAATTACATGCCTAAGAAGGATCATTTGACACATGTAAAAATAAAAGGTTAGGATGTGGAAAGAGAAAACGTACATCTTATGTGTCAAATTTTGAATGGATTAGGAATAAGATTAGTCATGCCATTTAGGCATGCCAATCATTTTCTATAGTTTTAGAGTCTTGCGATATATGGTTTCAAGACAATACAAGTTAGTAAGTTACTATGGGCCTTAATCCGACCCCATAAAATACCCAACACGAAGATGGGCCCGATTGACCGAATGGCCGAATATGTTCGAAACCCTTCATACAAAACATAAGAAACCAACATATTCGACGACACTTCGAGTCTTCAAATAGATAAATGCCCCTGTTGTAACCGATGAGTCAGGAGACCACATGTTCAGACACGATAAGAACAATTTGTAGAATACCCTACTACCTTCGATGGCTACAATGCAGTACCTACAAAGTGCAAAGACAATTATTACATCAAAATATCCCACTCCACTTACGTAAGAAACTACTGAGAATTTAAAATTTTATGTTTACAAGCTACTGGATATTCCGACCATGGCTAATTTGTTTATATTTTGGTGTTAGAAGACCGGGTGCAATGGTCATTACTTCCTCATCTTTCATTTCAGCGCCAACACATTATCATTCTCTTCACTTTTTATGTGCAATGATCACAACTACCTTCACTTTTCAAACATACCTTACACACTCACAATCAAATAAACAATAATAAAAACACCAACTTTACATGATACCCGAGTGGTGATGGCAGTCACCTTTCGTCCCTTTTTTTGCTTGCCTCATGCGTGAGGTGATGATGAGTGCAATGGTGTGAAAGGTGGAGGGTGACCCCTTATAGGCGAAATTTTAGTATCAGCATGCACGTTAATTGTAAAAATGTAAAACTACAACATCAAAAGAAGTTTCTTAATATTTGATTGATGAACTTTGCTCAAAATATTTATTTGATTTATTCATTTAAAGATAGTATTTTATTAGTAAGCAATCTGTTGTAAAACATATATTATGTCAGTTGACACAAATGATGTAATATATATTTTTGAAAAGTAAAGGTTTAATCAACCATGGCATACATCATACATGTGGGATCGATATGCTATGCAATCTAATACAATCTTCAAACATGGCTAATGATTAAAAAGAAAGACGCCTTTAACATGATCCGATCATAGTCCATATCAATAAATAAAGCTAAAAATATGTGTAATGGATTATTGCATTTCGTTACAACATAAGCAAATTCAAACTTTACCTTCTAAATTAAGTCTTGTTACATTTGGTTGTATAGTTATGCTCAAGAAATCGCAAGCACTCCCTAATTTTAATAAAGCCAAACCAGTAGTGGTAGGGCTGTAAACGAACTGAACGTTCAATGTACATTTCATGAATCATTCGGTAAAAAGTTCATTTATGTTCGTTTTTTATTAAATGAACGAACATAAGCAATATTTTGCGTTCGTTTAGTTAAATGAACGAACATGAACTAAAGTCGCGTTCGTTCATTTATATTCGTGAACGTCCGATTATGTGTTCGTTAACGTTCATTTTTGTTCATTTATTTATTTTATGTTCGTATATAATATCTTTTAATTGTATAATTTTAAAACTAGTTTGTTTAAAAAAACATCACTTACAAAACAACATATTGTGCATAATTCAATAAAGTTTATGTTTGTTTGTCTATGTTTATTTATGTTAGATCGTTTATGTTCGTTTAGTGTCTTAATAAACGGACATGAGCAACTCATTTTCTTAATAAACGAAATGGCAAGAAAATTCGTCCGTTTAACCGTTCGTGTTCGTTTATTTGTCCAGTTAAATAAA
This sequence comes from Artemisia annua, assembly GCA_014162995.1. NCBI lineage: Eukaryota > Viridiplantae > Streptophyta > Magnoliopsida > Asterales > Asteraceae > Artemisia > Artemisia annua. The sequence goes on along the minus strand of LBNU01027812.1, from coordinate 287,436 downwards.
TGAACGAATATGAACAAGGATTCATTTATATTCATCCGATTTGTTTACTAACCCTAAGTAGTGGCCATATACTTGAGTCTGAAAGCAGTCATTGCATAAGTATCATTTTTATTTATGATGGAGAGCTAGATAATAAACAGCACATTGATTTGAAAGATTATTAGCTATCTTCAACCTAAACAAGACCCACAAATATGGTTGCGGATGATGGAATGTAACGTACCCCACAAAAATTAAGTGAATTGCAAGTGGAATTCTTCTTTGAGTAGAAAATTAGGTACGAATGATGGAATTTTAAAAGGCGATGTCTTTTCATTGATCACATTACTATCTTGATGAATTATATAGTAAACTTTTTTGAAAAATTGTCTTTGGTAACTAGGTACCAAAATGGTACTTGGTCATCCGATGTCCCCATTTTGTTTTCATGTCATTTTCTCGTTTAATTAACATGTAGAAACATTTTAATAATTTCATATTACAACATAACTCTGATGATCATTTGGGTACGTACTCATGGCATAAGATATAACTTTCATGACTAGTTGGATGACTTGGATCTACACTGTTTTCTTAGAATATATATACATCAAGATGTAAATACGAAAAAATGTGGTGTCATGGCCGGTATTAACACGGGTGAAAAAAAAAAAAAAAAAATAGTGTTGTGTTTAGTGTTATCAACCCAAAGCGTTGTGAAACGTGCGTCAGATTTAATGTTATCAATGTGAATAAAAGAATACCTGGCTATTTCTAGTATTATATGATGATGTGACATAATGTTAGAAGTAGAAAACTTTTTTTTAAAGAAAGATACGTTGAACGACCAAAGCAGTTAGGTTTTGCACATTACAGACCAAAATTTTGTGTTTTTTCGTATTTGAGCTTCTGTTCCTCTTAAGAACTTGTGAGGACTTCGCTGAGCCATGTGGCCGATGGAAGATTGCCATGTGGCTTAATCCGTCCTCATAAGTATTTTCGAGGACCAAATTAAAAAAAAAAAAAAAATTAATCCAAGTTTGTTTACGTGTCAGTTTTTCATTGGGCCACGTGGCTCCATGAATCTTTACAAATCCTCAAAATAATGTTGGGGCTGTAAAGGATAAAAGGCCCAGATCTCATGGGCTTGATAGACGTTAAAACTTCATTCAAACCACTCACTTTCCCTCTTATAACACCAACGTCTATTTTTTTCAAATCAAACGCACACCAGGTGTTTGTGAAAATGCCACACAAAGATTCCAACAACAACAAACTAGCCGTTACACTCCGAAGATCACCAAGGTTCCAACAAATTGTTGTCTATCAAGACCCGATAACCCCTAACCCAGAACAACGTATCCGGGCTCGGATCCCTTCTTCAGTCACACCACTTACCCGTTCTCCCCAAAGAAAAAGGGTTAGATCTAGTCATTCAAAACAATGTTCTGAGAAGTCGAAAGATGGGTCGAAAAGATGTACGAGATCGGATAGTTTTGTTGAGGATTGCGATGCGGAAAAGGTGTCAAACCGGAGAAAAAGTAAGGGTTTTCTATTTTTTTTTTCTCTCGATAAATTAGTCATTTTTCGATTCACCATGCTTAATAGGATCTCTTAGCATAGTTTAAGAGGGTGTTTTGGGATTGCTTATTTTCTGTGTATAAACAGGAGCGAGGGGCTTAAAAATGAGCACTTAAGCAGATGGTGTTTGGATTTGCTTATGGTTATGAAATAAGTTATATCAATATAATGAGACAGCTTATTTGCACATATTGAAAGGTTTTTAGGCAATATTAGGGGGTCGAGAGGTCTATCTGATTTTATCTCGAGTAAGTACTTTAAATTAAGGAGGTCTTAATCTGCTTATTGAAAACTGTTTGTTTTGCCCCCAAATACTCTAAACTGCTTATCTGCTTAAAAAAATGGGCCGGAAAAAAAGTAACCAATCCTAGACGGTCTCTAACATGATGGTTTATCGACTTTTACATAAAAAAATTCATTATGCGCCGTATCATTTGACCTAAAATGGGGAATTATTTGTATTTTTTTTTGTAAGTTAAATTATTATATATACTTTTTTGATATTTGCCATGGTAGTGATTTGGAGTTTGATTTGTAGGGGAATTGGAGAGGCGAGTAACACGTAGTTGTTGTTCTAGAGAAGTAGATAAAAATGCTGACAAGGCTGACTATGGTGTGAATGTAGCTAAACAACTTAAGGGCAAGTCGGTAAAGAATAAAGGAAAACATAATAAGAGAAGCTGTGACGATGATTCTGATAAATTTGAAAATGATGATAATAAAAACGAAAGGATTTTGGCGGTTACAGAAAAGAAAGATTTGAATGAAGAATTGCTGGGGAAATGTGTAGATAAAAGGACAAATGTAGTTGGTGTTAGCACTGCTGTTGTAGTATATGATGGACTGATGGGTGTGGAGGATGGTAATAAAGTGCAAAAGAATGTCGGCATTAAAAGAAAAAGAAATGAGAATGAGGGCATTGTCGGGAATGGTATTTCGCAAAGCTGGACCAAAGATCAAGAATTGGCGTTGGAGAGAGCATATTTAGAAGCAAAGCCCACTCCACACTTTTGGAAGAAGGTTTCTAGGCTGGTAATATACTACTCGTTCTAAGCTTGATATGACCGTTATGTACTTTTTAAATGCTGTCTTTTAGCACCTATTGAGGTTAAATTTTGCTATCTGTATGTGTTACAGGTGCCTGGAAAATCTGCACAGGAATGTTTCGACCAAAATACATGGTAGTCATATGACACCACCACAACCTCCTCTTCGTTCTAGAGCTCGAGTATCAAACACACAGAACCCCTCTTTTTCTGCTAGTAAATTGCTCAACTCATCAAGTCCTATGGCTAAAAGGCCTAAATCCCGTAAGCAGAAGAGTCATGTTGTTCAAAGAACTGTAAGACACATGCTGCAGAATCAGTTTAAAGTGGAACAAGATTCCGATCAAGACCTGTTTTCGGCCCTGGAGCCCACGTTCACTCCATCTTTAAATTTTAATCTGATGCTTACGACACCTGATCGCAACCCGGATGAAGTACTTAGAAGATTTCAAGAAAGATCGTCTACAGCCCATAAAAAGAGTGTTTCAAGATTTAGTAGTTCATATGGAACAACACTCGTGAGCCCTCCTGTTTTAAAGCAGGTTAAAAACAAAGTATTGCATGAGAAATATATTGACCAGTTAAACTGCAGAGAAGCTAACAGGAAGGCAGCATGTGCAAAGGCAGAAAAGCTACGTAAAGGCGAAGTGATGAAAGAGGAGGGTTCTGCACAGAGAAAAGATGCAATTAAAGCTGCCAAAAACGCGTTGGTATTTGGTGCAAGAGATGCTATTAATGAGTTCCAGCATCAGCAGGCTACGGTTTTGAATGACTTATTTGATGAAGAGGCTCGTGATGACGATGATAACGATGAGGAGGAAAATGGTCAAGTTCTCTTTTGACTGCTGCTGTACAGATTCAGATTTCTGGCTATTTGTACCAGTGAGTTCTTGTTTACATTGCTTAACTGTAGAATGTGCATACTCGGGTTAAATCAAATGATCATTTGTACTGTTATGTACCCTTGATAGTTGATCTTTAGGGAAAATCGGTATTACAAACTGCTACAAATTGTATGGAGTTCTTTTACTGAAGCCAAAATTAAAACAGGCTTATTGTAGGACATTGCTTTTGTCTTTCCTTTTTAATGTATATACAAATGTAGCTACTTCACTGTGACCAACAAACCAGATGACCGTGAATTATTTTTGTGGTTATAAAATGAAAACTTGACATCTTTATTCACAACATTTTTTACATATTATGGAGTACAAGTTTTTGTATTACAACAAACATATATAGGACTCGTTCGCCTGTCCTTAACAGTAACCCAAATTTATTACACGCAGTTTGGAAGACGGTATACCATTTCCAGAACAAATGCACATACACTTATTTATACTTAATGCCACACATTAAGTATATCATTTACAGAACAAATGCACATACACTTATTTATACTTAATGCCACACATTAATTATTTGCACAACTTCCCCAAATAAAAGCCTCGGTGTTTGCTGGAATTTTATGTAATGAACAAGCTCTGCTTATGCATGAGCAATTGGTTGTTCGTTACTTCAGTGATTACTTTCAGAGATGTTATCAAGGCCACCACTTTTCATCATACCCCCACAGCCACCTCCACATCCCCCGCCACAACCACCACTGTTTATCATGCTCCCGCAACCAAATTTTGAGGAGGAATATGGTCAAGTTCTCTTTTGACTCTTGCTGTACAGATTCGGATTTTAGCTATTTGTACCAGTGAGTTCTTGTTTACATTGCTTAATTGTAAACTATGCATGCTTGGGTTCAACCAAATGATCATTTTTACTGTTATGTACCTTGATAGTTGATATTTTGGCAACCGGTATAAACACCGCTACAAATTGTATGGAATTCTGTTAATGAGCTCAAAATTAAAACACACTTATTTTAGGCATTGCTTTTGTCTTTCTTTTTTAATGTATACGAATGTAGCTACTTCACTGTGACTAACAAACCAAATGACCGACTAATTTTTGTGATTATAAACTGCAAAAGTGCGCTTTTTTAGTAACAGCATTGTTTACGTAAACAAGTTTTTTGTATTAACAAACATTCATATGACTCATTTTCCCGTCCTTAACATTCACCCAAACAACTTGTTTTATGTGAATTACAATATTTACAAGATTCAGAAGCTTTAGCTAGATGCTAAGAATAAACCTTCAACACGTTCTGGAAAACAGTACACAATTTATACAATAGATGCACATGCACTTATTAACACTTGATGCGACACATCAATTATTTGCAAACTTCCCACAGATAAAAAGCTCAGTTTTAGCAGGAACTTTATACACTGAAAAAACCCCAGTTATGCATGAGCTGCTACTTGCATTGGTTGTTCGTTACTGCAGTGATTACCTTCAGAGATGTTATCAAGGCCGCCACTTTTCATCATGCCCCCACAACCGCCTCCACATCCCCCGCCACAGCCACCACCACATCCACCACCACAACCACCACTTTTTACCATGTTACCACATCCACCTCCACATCCGCCACAACCACCACCACATCCACCGCAGCCACCACTGTTGACCATATTTCCACAGCCACCTCCACATCCGCCACAACCACCACCACATCCACCGCAGCCACCACTGTTGACCATATTTCCACATCCACCTCCACATCCGCCACAACCACCACCACATCCACCGCAGCCACCACTATTGACCATATTTCCACAGCCACCTCCACATCCGCCACAACCACCACCACATCCACCGCAGCCACCACTATTGACCATATTTCCACAACCACCTCCACATCCTCCGCCGCAACCACCACAGCCACTACTCTTTACCATATTACCACATCCACCTCCACATCCTCCGCCACAACCACCACATCCACCACTCTTAACCATATTACCACATCCACTTCCACATCCACCGCCACAGCCACCACTTGCTAAGTTGTCTTTTTCTGGTACAACCATATTCAGTTTAGCAACTTCAGCCACAAAGTCAATTTCCTCATCCATAAATTCCGTCTCCTTCAAAGCTTCATCATCATTTCCTTTCTTTCTCAAAATATTGAATACTATGAAAGCAGACATGATTCCAGGTAAAGCAAACCATGCTTCTTGCAACTGTTAACAAAATGAATTAGTAAAAAAAACAATAAATTGATGTCAGCCAAGCAAAATATCCAGAATTAACTTTTACCGTCAAAACCCCTGATTTGACATCAAGTAATGCTACTGCTTTTCCGTAAGGGTACTCTTCAGAGAACTCAACTGCTGTCATGAAATATCGTTCGTGTGTATGCTGTTCTAGATGTTTGAGTTCATAATCCAACTTTCTTCCAGGAACAAGTTTAACCTGAATCACAATCACCATGGACTCATTACTAACATTGATTAAGACTCTAAATGTAATGCACAAATGCAGATGAAACAATTTCACATCAAAGTAATTCTCACCGTGTGAGGGCCGGTGAGCAGGAGGTGAGGATCTCTCTCATTGCTCTTCTCAACCTTAAGGGACCATAAAGAATCCATCAAAGACCACTCTGACCCACGAAACTCGCCCAAACCAACTGTTTCACCCGCTTTTGTGATACCAATTAACTCTTTCGTCGATTTAACATCTATCCCGTTTGTTCTTTGCATCTCCCTGCATAGAAAGGCAACAATCAAAGTAACTCAAAAATTATCCTAATCAACATCTAGCTCAAGCTAAAAAGGATCATAAATTTGGCCAAGACTTAAGAAAACAAAGATACCTCATTTGGAGGCTAAGGATATCGTTTCCAGCTTTATCCGAAACATGTGTCATGTTTTTGGCAACCCTCATCTGAAGCACATGCTGTGCTGGGGTCGGTACAGTACACGAGGCTGCTACTCTTAAACGAACAGATTCAGACCTAATAATACCAGAACTTGGAACCAAATCCAACCATTTCTCAACAGAAAGGTTAAAGACCAGTTCTTCCAAAGATATAGTACAGTAACCTAAACTTTTGGCTAATGGGAAATCAGACACGAGTTCAAAGAAAAGGTGTCCAGTTGGTTGACACCGGAATGTAGCAACCTGCTTCTTCCCAGATTCAGATTGAATATTAAGTTGCCTCTTAACATCAAAGATTCCATCAGGCTCACCCTTACTAAAGTAAACACTAACTTTTTTCTTGTGGGTCTCCGGTAAGTTTTTTACTTCTACAAATTCCAAAACTACCTGCAGTAAGCCAATAACACAGTTCAGTTATACCTCATCATTTAAGACTCGAGGAGAGTTTTTATTTGATATTCGTTAGTTACCTCGACAACGTTTCTTTCAGGAAGATTGATCAATTTCTGAAATTTATTACTCAAATCAACCTTCTTGGTCATATCTTTTGGTATGAAAGGAGTGGTAGTTATAGGAGAAGGTGTACTGCCTCTATACATTGCTCCGGCTCTCCAATACCTTGAACCGTACATATTCTCCCATTGTTTGATTGTTTTGGAAAATCCAACATCTAGCTTCTGACCTTTGCCTCGGTTTTGGTCTGTGTCATCATGCTCTAGAATCTTTCCAAGTGATTCCACCAAGTCGGTGCAGTAGGAAGCTGGATGTAACTGATGTGTATGCCAGATTAGGTCAATGTCATAAGTCGGAACACAAAAACATCTTATGGATCGTTCTTTGTTTCTCTTGATTAGATGCAAGAAACCTTTGTATCTGGCTACGGCTGCTTCAAGAAAGTGATCGTTGTTCACATGAGGTCTCGATACCTATTACACCAAAAGTTATAGAACTAAATCGAATTATCAGATTATAAACTCTTAGTTTTAAGATTACCTGGTAAGTGAATGGGATCTGTCTTTCAATAGCTAAAACCAGATCGTATTTTGTGTGATTTTCAGCTCCATTTAACTTTTCAGAAAATTCATTTGAAAGTGTCAAGTCAATATTATAGGGCTCGTTCGGATACAACTTGTTCCATATTTCTTCTGTTTCCTTTCTTGATATTTCTAAAACAGAAGACGCAACATTATGGTTGTCAAGAATCTTTCCATAAAATTCTTCACAATCAGATTTGTATCTAATCTGCAAAAAAGACCAAACACCATATATATTTAGTCTCATAAAACACTCTTATCTTATCAGAACTATATATAACTCCTTTAAGGTTCGTACCGGATTGAGTCTGTGACAATGCCAAACCCATTCACAATCAAGAGGAACAACTAAAGGTCCTTGTGTGACCCAAGACTCTGAATGTTTAGCAAGCAAGGGAAGCCAACAAGCATTATACCTAAGCCGAAAACAATCATTCCCCATATCAATGAACTTAGTTAGTATACAGCCTAAATAGAAATAAAGCAGCACGAAAACCACACCTGTGGATGGCCCGTTGCAGGGCCGGGGCTTCATAAAGCCAACGGTTCCTGTCAACAGCAGCAAGAAACTGCAGCTGACGCTTAGCAGCCGACACAAGATCTTGACTTATCAAGATACTTTGTGCTGCGTTCCACTCTGATTCCTGCTCCATACCCATTTCAGTACTCACCTACAAAAAACAAAAAATCAATTCTGCAACCGCTTAGCTTTTACATTTCACTAACTAAAAAACTAGCTTACACATCCAAACAGCCCTCAAATTTTGTAATAACGGAAATGGATTTATACCCGAATCTTGTTAAACGAAAGTGGACTTAACTAAACTATAAGATATAAATTTTTTGTATATGTCATACTTTCAAAAGCAATAATCTACGATATTCTGCATTAGTGGCAGAACTTGAACATTTATATGGAGGCCGGGCCTATATTCTATTCTTAGCAAGTTAAGAATGGATTTTATATCAGCTGTGCTAATTCGGTTGCTCATTTCAGTTTTTAAGCTAGTTGATCCACGCAGGGGCTTTATTCATTAGTTATTTAGACTACAAGCCGTTTTCTACTACTTTTTTACATTCAATCCCGTTAGATATGTCTACAAAATTCATATACGAATAACTTAAACAATAAAAGACAACATTATAGATTAATTTTTTAAGCGATATCTATCACTATGACTTTTTATGCATGGCCGGCCCCCTTAACTAAAAATCGCTCCGCATCCACGCATATATAGAATATATAATATAGGATCTCTTTCTGCTCATGATTAAATGATTGAGGTTTACGTAAACTATAAAAAGCTAAATACATAGGATTAAAATCTAGAGAAAAACGATCGAAAACTACATTAATGTTGAGTCATGCTACTGAATATCAGGTGATCAAACTGAATAGCTGAAATTTTTACCTGAAGAGAAGATCACAGTTTGGATGATGGAAAAAGCTCAAATTGTTTGATTGATCAAATAGAATTTTATTTTACTCAACTGAAGATGAGTTTACGTTTTTTGTAGGCGAAGACAACAATATTTTTTTCATTACGCAACTGTACTAACTGTACGTTCACTACATGTCTACATGTACTAATGGTACGTTATAGTTTCATGCTCTTTATTTATATTTCTCTATAATAAAATAGTAGTGATCATCTGATTTATTTTTAGTTTTAGTTAGATTTACGTTAATAAAAACATTTTGTACTTGGAAAAAAAAACTTTTGAACATTAGATTAAATATATCATTGTCATTTGGATGTATAAAAATCACACTCGTAATTGTTTTTTTTTAGTACTTTTTTTTTGTTAAATAATATCTCATGACAAAAAGCAAAACATAATCATTTACTCATTTATCTTACTTTTTACATAATCATAGTTTTACCTTTAAGTAATTAATTAATATTTCGATTAAATTTCACTATAGTTAGGACATGGGTGCTAAATTTGATATGTCTTGTGCGTTTTAGGATATAAAATACGAAATTTTTTACATGTGTTATTCTATGTCTATTTAATTTATTGATATTTTATTAGCGTTTTGCTAACCAATGCCCACTGGGTAGAGGTTAGGGCCCGTTTGGTATATGGTTTTGAGTGGTTTGGACTCAAAGATTAAGCAAATCCAATGTTTGGTTTCATATTTGGATTTCTGACACAAGGTTTGATCCCAAATAATAGGGCATGCATAAATCTCACCCCTTATGTGGGGATACAACATTTTTGTGGGCCCATTTTAGTTCCTAGCCACAACTTATATATTTTTTACTTCTTTTTATTATCTTTAAATAAAAAATTTATTTTTACACATTACCCAATTGACAAAACAACAAAAATTTTAATTATTTTATATTTTTTATCTCTTAATTTATAATATATTTTTTTTTTTTATCTCAAACATACATCAACCCAAATCCAAATCAAAATCCCAAATATTAATCCAAATCCAAATCATAATCCAAAACTCATCTACAAACCAAACGGACCCTTAGTGTCTAAGAAATAAATGCAACATTTCTTAATTAACACAAAAATACATTAAATATGCATTAAATGCACATTAAATAAACTATAAATTACTATATTTCAACTTGATTTTCACTCAAATAAAACACAATTTAATGTATTTTTATGCTAATCAGGAAAGTGTGTGTTCATTTATTAGACATTAACCTCTGCCCAGTGAGCATTGGTTAGCAAAACCCATTTTATTATCTTAACAATTGTAATAGAAGCAATATTTATATGGAAAAAATTACTTGTAGACCATGACATATACCTACCACCCTCAATCATATCCACTTTCAAATAAATAATTGATTTGTTATTTGAGAAAGTTTGTTTTACTATGGTATTTAGATAAAGTAACAATTTACTGTCCAAACTTCGTTGATGTTATTGTTACCTGAGTTATTAGTTGTACTGTTTTCATAAGGACATGTTGTGCGATAAATCGTCCCACGTGAGCAGATTGGATTCAAAATCGTATTTGTGCCTCTAACACGAAATTGTAACATTTTTTTGAGTCTCTAGTCGGGGCTTAGCTCTTTTTATATTACCACCCTCATTCAAAAAGAAAATAAAAAATTAGTTGTACAGCCTTGAACTCTTGATCATTTATTACTATTACTATCTTTATATTTTGATGCTGCAAAATCCGAATTATCAAGCGAATATTCGAACTTTTTTCAATAGAAAATAAAGGTCTAAAGACAAAGACACTCCAACCAACAAAGATCGCTTGTGTTATTTGCCCTCTTAAATTGCATTTTGGATCAGGAAAAAGCATTATTTTATTTTGATACTTTATAACAAATATCTAAATATGAAACGACTTGCTAATTATGTAATGGTTTGGGATGTAAATAAACCGAACCTTCATGAACCGTTCGGTAAGAAAACCGTATAGGATCATTTATATATCAATCGAACAAACATGAACAAAATTATGTGTTCATTTACAAGCTTCGTTAGTTCATTTACGTTCATGAACGCTCGTTATACACTTATACATTCGTTAATGTTCATTTATATTCATTATGTATGTTGTGTATATTCATGAGGTATGCTTTTATGTATATTTTCGAATTTCTCATGTTTTTATTACATACTTAGAGTAAAATATACATATTTAGACAAGGAATATGATTGGAATGACTGCTTCACATGATTATTATATGCTTCTCCATTCATTAATTGTTTGAGACGCGGATTGACTTTCTCTTCTTACATATACCATTGATCTTGCCACATGTATCAAAATCCTCATTAATCATAAAATTAGACATACAATTAGGTTTGTCAATTACTACTTCTTAGACAAATGAACACATAAAAATGAAATGTTATAGAATATATATTTGAATACGACAAAAGTTCAATACGAAACAATAATTATCTAAAGATCAAATCAAGAGATCTCAACCATCCATCTATTTTAAATCTAAAGGTATAGATTAATCCTCATTTTAATATAATTAATTATTGAAGGACACTTTCGTAATATCATCCGAACGCTCCACGATAACAAAAAGCTGCTAATCAATTCATTTCATTTCACTTCCCTTAAATCAACCACTACCACCAACAGATCCGGCACCAACAGAATCCCATGGGATTCACAATGAATCCCATGGGATTCACAATGAATCCCATGGGATGCACCAATGAATCCCATGGGATTCATACTGAATCCTTTGTGATTTATCGTCTTTTTACGAATTCCGTGGGATTTCTTTACGAATCCCGTGGGATTTTTCTGGACGGAAATTTTGAAAAAAAAAAGATCGTCTTTTTACGAATCCCATGGGATTTTTCTGGACGGAAATTTTGAGAAAAAAAATCATCTTTTTACGAATCCTGTGGGATTTCTTTACGAATCCCGTGGGATTTTTCTGGACGGAAATTTTGAAAAAAAAAATCGTCTTTTTACGAATCCCATGGGATTTCTGAATGGAAATTTTGCAAAAAAAATCGTCTTTTTACGAATCGCATGGGATTTTTTACGAATCCTATAGGATTTTTCTGGAAGGAAATTTAGAAAAAAAATCGTCTTTTTACGAATCCCATGGGATTTTTACGAATCCCGTGGGATTTTTCTGGACGGAAATTTTGAAAAAAAAATCGTCTTTTTACGATTCCCATGGGATTTTTTACAAATCCCGTGGGATTTTTCTGGACGAAATTTTGAAAAAAATAAGTTCGTCGAAAGTATATAACAATGCATATCTATAGAAAGATAATTTTTTTCTCGTCGCGATGGTGTATTTTTCGTAGCTTGAAGATTTACCGTTTGCAAGATATGTAGTTTTTTTAAAAAATGTGAAAAGTGGGTTTTTATATTAAATGAGCTAAAATGCCAATTTTGCCTTCCCTTTGTTATTTTTTGATTTGATCTTAGCCATTAGATGAAAGATGGATGCATGGTTGAGATTGACTTATTTGTTTTTTAAGTGATACTTGTTTTGCATAGATCTCACCTCAATACAGGCCCATTTACCCTTATATGCTTTTTTGCGGTTATGCATATACATATGCTTGATTCTTATATGCTTTTATTCTTATTTATTTTTTACTTTCGATCATATCGTTCTTATCCATGTACCCACACATATAAACTGCATATTTGCGCACATATATTTCTACACACACTAATGCGGGGAAGGAGGATTTTGGAAGGAGTCTCCCTACCGTCGGGTAGGAGTATGACCGTGTACATCTCACCTCCCCATACCTTGCTCCATCGAGATTCGGTATTGCTCTTGATAGTGTTTTATAGTTTTTAGTAGTTTTTCAAAGTGATTATTGGACCAATCTTGACTATAGCGGTAGTAGAAGGCATACAAACCCATTTCGAAAAAGTACTTTGTTAAGGGTGGTTGGTCTCTTAAACGATGTTTGATGACTTTCTCTTAACTTATCTATATTTTTTTCATCTTATTGGATGAATGTATTCCTTTTTCATTACTTCATTACTTGTACTATTGAAGTTTAAAAGATTTCAAAAATTAATGTGCGTGCTTACTTTGTTTAGAGAAATGTTTGTATTGCGTAACGTACTGATTGACAAATTTTGTACACGATACTTTTTTTTNCTTTTTTTTTTTTAGTTCTATGTATACGTTGCTTCTCTTTGTTTTTAGAAGCAATATGTGAAGTTGATAAAATTATTTTGTTTAATATTACAGATTTACAGGTGGTGATGGCTTTGAGTTTCTTGCAAAAGGGGTGAGATTCTTCTCAAGATAAATGGAAAGCTGTTACAATACCTCGTGGTACGCTTCAGGTTTGTGGCTTTCTCTCGTCATTTTATTTTATCTACAACCCACCAATTTATTTACACTATTAATGCTTCCTGTTGCACGATATGTAGGCAACATTTGTCCAAAGGATTTGATGAGACTCGTCGACTTGGTTTGCAAAATGAAACAGAGCAGGTCCATACCTTTTATTATCACTATCAACATAGTTTATATTGGACCACATCCTCTGCAACCAACACGAACCCATCTGGTATTCTTTCCAAACCTATAAATGAGCATGAGATAATACAATAACATCCCATTTGAAGTAAATTAAAAGAAATAAACGGCGCACTAAAATTCAATAATACAGAAATACAAAAATTAGACATACTATTCATTTGCATCATCTACTGCATCCTTTTGATAGTCAGAGGGCTTCTTCAAAAACCATCCTTTTGATATTCATTTGCATTAATATTGAAACAAGAGATTTTGGTCAAAACAAAATAGTTAGTATTAAAATATTAATTTGGTCAAAGATGTAAGGCATAGTAATCCACATCTTGCAAATGTGACACAAAATGCTCGTCTGCTGTTGCCCCGAAAAAACCATCAGGATTTCCATCTTGGACCTTGCTCAAGATGCAATCAGCGCCGGTCGTCTTTTCCTTGTGGCTACAATTAAAATCACATAGCAAAACAAGTTAATAAATCTTCCATAATAGCATAAGCAAAAAGATGTTTGTGCAATAAATACTAACCTTACATTCCTTAGATGAAGATTCTTGAGTCCTTGTGTGTAGTGAATCTTGTTTTGACCTGTTTTGCAACACATAAGGACTCAAGGATCTTCGTCTAAGGAACAACTACTACTAAAAGGCTAGTATTTATTGCACAAACATCTTTTTGCTTATGCGGTCATGGAAGATTTATTAACCTGTTTTGCTATGTGATTATAGTTGTAGCCATAAGGATAAGATGACGGGCGTTGATTGCATCTTGAGCAAAGTCCAAGATGGAAATCGTGATGGTTTTTTCGTGGCAATAGCAGATGAGCAATTTGTGTCATGTTTGCAAGAGGTGTATTATTATGCCTTACAGCTCTGACCAACTTAATATTTTAATATTAACTATTTTGTTTTGACCAAATTTCTTGTTTCAACATTAATCTAGCTCGCTTTGGTGCCAATCATCACTTGTTATAGAAGTAGGATGGTTTTGAAGAAAACCTCTGACTATCAAAAGGATGCAGCAGATGATGCAAATGAAGAGTTTGTCTAGTTTTTGTATTTTTGTTTTATTGAATTTTAGTGTGCCATTTATTTCTTTTAATTTACTTCAAATGAGATGTTATTGCATTATCTCATGCTCATTTACAGGTTAGGAGAGAATACCAGAGTGGTTCATGTTGGTGGCAGAGGACGTGGTCCAATCTAAAGTTTGTTGATATTGGTAATGACTTCTAAAATCTATTGTTTAAGATATGCTTAAACAGTTAGTATGAATATGAATTTTCCAGGTTCGATTTTTCATATTGTGTGCATTAAACATATAATTGGTACTTGGCTTTTAGTAAGCATAATTGTACTAGTACTTGAAAGGTGATTTTTCCAATCTAGCTAAGGTTATCATAATTGTGCTGATTGTTCAGGTAAGGGACTACTAACACCCTCAGAAAGATCACACCAAAAGGTGTTGCAGACCTCTCATCTGCACTGGCAACTCCATTGGAACCAAAAGAATGCCCCAAATCATCCTTTTCATGGTCAATAGTTGGGCTGCCAAGATGCAGAGAGTGACTACCCTCACTCAAATGATGATCATTATGAATGTTATTACCCAAAGGGGTACTATTATGCTCATTGTCATCATTGGGTGTGTCAGGATTATCACATGTTAATTCATCAAAGAAGTTAACATGATTTAAATCCTGACTGAGAGGGTCAGAAGCAGCAGAAGTGGTTTTAATCTTGAAAGGAAAGACATTTTCAAAAAACCTAACATCTCTAGAGAAGATAAATTGTTTCCTTTCAAGACTGTAAAGCTTATAACCTTTTTGAGAGTTAGAATATCCAACTAAAACACATTTTTCTGCTCTACTACTAAACTTATCATTACTGGTAAGTATAGTAGCAAAACATAGACATCCAAAAGTTCTTAAATGACTCAAAACAGGTTTTTTATTAAACACAAGATTGTAAGAAGAGGCTCCACTCAGCACTGAAGAAGGCAATCTGTTAATAAGATAAGTAGCAGTAAGCACACATTCAGACCACAAATACAAAGGCAATCCTCCCTGAAACATAAGGGATCTTGCCACATTTAGAAGATGCCTATGTTTCCTCTCAACAACCCCATTTTGTTGAGGGGTATAAGAACAAGAGGTCTGATGTATAATTCCTTTTTCTTTACAAAACTTATCAAATTGATGATTTACAAACTCAGTGCCATTATCACTTCTAAAAGTTTTAACACATTTCTCAAGCTGTGTTTTAATTAGATTATAAAAAGTTTGAATACATTCAAACACCTCATGCTTATTCTTAAGTAAGTAAACCCAAACTGCCCTGGTGAAATCATCAACAATAGTTAAAAAATATATATATCCTTCTTTACTTTTAACTCTATAAGGACCCCAAAGATCCAAGTGAACAAGTTCACCAAGAAAAGTTGTTTTATGATCACTCAAAGGAAAATGTTCTCTTGTCTGTTTAGCCTTTTGACAAATGTCACAAGGCTCAATTTCAGTATTATTTAAAAAATTGATTTCACCCTTCGGCACTGATAAAACTTGGTCAGAGGGATGACCAAGCCTACAATGCCAAGTTTTCTTAGACAAATGACAAACAGATTCAAAATTCTTAACATCTGGGTCAATACCTTGATTTCCATCAAAGTAATACAAACCATCCACTTGTCTACCAATCCCTAGAACACTCAGACCCCTCAAATCCTGAGGTAAAACATAACACTTTGTTTCATCAAAAGCAATAACAAATTTGCTATCTCTAGCCACTTTATGAACAGACATTAAACTAACACAATATTCTTGAACAACCAACACATCATACAGAGTCAAATGTTTGGTGAGTACCATATTTCCAACCTTGGTAATCAAGGCTTCAGTACCATTAGGATGTGAAACCTTGATTCCAAGTTTGGAAATATCAATAACATTTACCAAAAAATTTTCAGTGTATGTTAGATGTTGATTAGCACCAGAATCAACAATTATACCAGCTGCTACAAGAGCAGACCTCAAGTTACTATTATGACAAAAAAATCTTTTAAAGTTTTGATTAAAAAATTTGCTTGTGTTAAAAACAATACCTGCCATATTGGCATGAACATTTTTCCCATTTCCATCAGATTTAACAGAAGTCTCTTTAATCAAAGAAAGAAGTTTTGAAATCTGTTCATCAGAGAAAGCAGAAGTGGAACTAGATCCAACAGAATTGTTATTGTTAACAAATCTTTTATTAAAATTTTGAGTACCCTGATTGTTATTATTTCTTTTATTTTTCCCAAAATCAGCAGGATATCCAATGATTTTAAAACACCTATCCACAGTATGTCCATTAAACCCACAATGTTCACAAACTAAGTGAGGACCACCAGAGGTCCTTCTATTATCATTATTTCTAGGGCCATTGTTAGGTCTAAAAGAATTACCAGAGGTGGAGGACCTTTGGGAATTCCCTCTATTAGGCACACTGGAATTGAACACAGATGATTGAGACCTTTGGGAAGTCCCAACACCTGAACCAGTAACCACAGATCTGTGGGATTCCTCACTAGATATAATGGCAAATGCCCCTTTAACATCAGGGAGAGGGTCTCTAGACAAAATGTTACTTCTAATTTGCATATATGAATCATCTAACCCCATTAAAAACTGCATAAGTTTCATTAATTGGTTAT
>LBNU01027812.1:195648-260630 GCA_014162995.1 Artemisia annua | reverse complement strand
AACTTGATGAATGTGTGATTTCATTATTGAGCTATTGTTTAGGTTCTAGGCAATTTTGACGGAGAGAAACTACTTTTTTGTTTACTATTCTTAATTATTATCTAAAAATCGATTTTGAATGTTGCTGACTTCATTCTTCTTGTTTAAGATAGACTGTTTTTCTTAGAGTTCCGTAACTTAGCAGACCAATTAAGATTGCTTCTGATGAAGCTGCTACAGTAAAATTTACATTCATTGTTCAAGTTTCCATATGGTTTGCCTAGATCTGAAGGTAGGATGTGGCAGATGTGGTTAGAAAGAACACCTGCTTTTAGGTGGATTCATAAGAATATTAATCTGAGGAAATCACTACGAGGGTATTGGATCGGTTTCTGTGAACGAGGTGCTTCTTTGTCATACTAATTTCTTTAACTATGAAAGAGCAAAATGGTGAAGGTTGACCGTGGCAGCTGGCTCTTTATAGACAGAGAACACATATAGGACTTTTATTGCCAACACCATATCTTATATTATTGTGATATGATTACTTCCCGAATTCCTTTGAAGCAGGTTTTAAAATTGTCCACCAACATGTAATATTTTTACTTTTTTAACCTTTGATATTTATATCTATAGGTTTTAACCCAAGTAGTCCATAAGATTCATGTGAAGTCCCCCCCATCTCCGTGAGTTGCAAAGTTTAGACCTTTCAGTATATTGTTGTAGCCATCAAAGGAACAATGATGTGTATGTTGATGTGAAATGCTGCGTCACATTGAACATGACTACATGAGGTGGGGGCAGGACCTGAAACTTTGTAAAAGCTAGCAGATTATATCCTGGCTTTAATATGCTCTCTGCATGTTATTCCTGAGAATTTCTATCAAAAGTGGATTACTTTGATCTCGTCGTATGGCATTGTTCACTGAGTTGCTTTTCGTTGTTATTACTTATCCTTTTGTTATTTAAATTCTTTAATCATCATCAATTATACTACTGTACAAGCTCTTCCAATGGTCTTTGGTTTTTTCCTTTTATTTTACTGGCTCGGGACATGTTTAAAAAATGACTTGGATCGCCACAACTAAAATACTTATCTATCTTTTACTTAATCGTCACCTGGTGATCCGGTCGAAGAACTTATCTTCCTTTTCCATCTGTCATCACTTGCAAGTTGTAGCGACTTGGATCACGACAACTGAAGCATTTTTATATATCTCCCTTTGTGAAAGATGTTCTTTCTCCTTTTGGATGTGTCATTTCATGATCTTTCTTTTTATGGTGTTGGTGGTGTGTATGTGTGTACTTCAATCTTTTAGAAGCAACCAAGTTCTTCCTCATCTTCTTCTACCGTTATTGGAATTTATACATATGTAAAACGAAAACAGACGACATTCCACTTATGGATTTTTGAAGTTGCAATATATTGCTTAGGTTGAGACAAGTTAGACTGATCACATACGAAGTGATGAATCAGATTTATGCGTTTCTTTTGTCTTTATTAGTTAAAAAAACCATTACTGTAATTAAAGACTGCATATCTATATCTATATCTATATCTATACTACTATATAATGCATTTAGGACTATTCTATAATTAGAAAGGTATAAAATTCAGACTTTTACTTGCTTATTATGGAAGGATTTCAAAATTAATTGGTTAGGAAGCAGGTTTGTTAGGAAGTTGGTTAGTAAGCAAGTTGGTTAGGAAGTTTGTTTGTTCAAACTAAAATTATTTGGCTTAACCATCTCTACCATCTCTACATATAAAACATAAAGACAACTAAATGTGTAACCGAATAACGCAAAATATAGTCACAGGTACCCGCCGCCGCATTGCGCAGGTACCATTCTAGAATCAAATGATGGTCATACCATGTTTGTATTATCAATTTATCATATCTAAAGTAAATGAAGATAAAACTAGGATGCTAATAAATGTTTCTTCCAATATAAACTTTATAATTAAAAACTAAACAACACACACCATAATCAAGTGACTGTTCAAAATATTTAATGAAATTAAATCAACTCAAATTTAAGGAAAAAAAAAACGTTCAAACAATAAAAAAAACAATGAATTTAACACTAAAAAGCTAAATATTGGGCTTAAAATCGCTAAAACTTTTCTGAGTCGGCTTCAACAAATTATAGGCAAATCCACCACTAATTGCTCCGATTAATGGACCAAAAATATATGCCCAAAGTCCTTTGTAATTACTCTTCACAAGAGCTGGTCCTATACTCCTAGCAGGATTCATAGATGCTCCAGAAATTGGCCTGAAAAATAATATACATAAATTACATCAAATGGTTTTCAAAATTATATATAAATATAAGTATTCATAAAAAAAAAATTACCCTCCAACAAAGACATTTAACATGATGGTCATTCCAACTACAATCCCTCCATGCTTTTTTATCTGCAATTTATGAACCAAATAATACTCAGTACTAATAAATACGACCATGTGCCCATGTGTAAAATAAGTTGCACATTAAAGGAAACAAATAAAAGAATATCAGAAGCCATCAAGCTAAGATTTTATAAAAAAAGTAATTACAAGATCACGAAAAGATACATACCGCTCTATGATCATTGCTAGCACCAGAAATGACAAACATCAGGATAAACGTAATTATGATCTCAACGACAAACGATTGAATTGTTGAACCGACCGGCGTGGTTCCAAAAAACGCTTCAGGAGTCACATTCATGATCAAAGACAACGTTCCACTTGCAAGAATCGATCCCAACAATTGCACAA
This sequence comes from Artemisia annua, assembly GCA_014162995.1. Lineage (NCBI taxonomy): Eukaryota > Viridiplantae > Streptophyta > Magnoliopsida > Asterales > Asteraceae > Artemisia > Artemisia annua. The sequence continues at coordinate 257,883 of LBNU01027812.1, read as the reverse complement.
TTATGTAAGGGACCACCTACATATATACAACATGAATAAACAATGACTAAGAAATGTTTACTTTGTATTATAATGTAAGTTAGCGACATAAATTACTTACCTCTTTATACGGCAGTAACCCCAAAAGTGACAAGGTGATCGTCACAGCCGGGTTAAAATGGGCAGAAACATGGCCAACCGCGTAAATCATGGACATAACTATTAAACCCCAAGTAACGCATATTCCAGGAAATGTTATTGTACCACCATAGATCTTGTTAACTGCGACTGATCCACAACCGGCAAATATCACAAAATATGTGCCAATGAATTCTGCTAACAACTACACAACACAACACAACAAATAAACAACGTAAGCAAACATGATCATGAATACATATCACATGCTGCATGATGCATTAGAGATTATCATCGTACGTACCTTTTGAGCTAAATGAATCTTAGGATTTGTCGAAATACTTAAGTCAACATTGCCTTTTTCCAAATCCGATACTTGAGAATCATTCCTACCATTTGCCATTGAAAAATAAAACAAGGTAAAAGAGAAATGACAGGAGTTTATGGAGTAGCGGGTATATGATGTGCTTAAAGGTTGATATACGATAGCTTATATATAGGAGACAAATCCTAGTTGGATAATGATTTTGTGAGTTGAATTTTTCCATTTTTGAACTTTGAAAAGTTGATAAGTTACTTACATTCTTATCGCGAAATCAAAAGTGTGTTACAATAATATTTCATTTCCATTTATTGTTGTATTATTTGTTATCCATTTCTTTTATGGTAATTAGTATCTTTGTTCCAATAATATTTCATTTTCATTTATTGTTGTATTATATGTTATCCATTTCATTTATGGTAATTTCATATGTACCTAATTTAAACATAATAATTTCATATCTTCTCTAACACATGCTTTAAAAACATTGTATTCATGCACTATAATTTGTGTTTTAAGGAAATATGATATTTTTTATTTTGAGATTGGGAAAATATGGTATTAGACCAAAAAAAAAAAAAAAAATGTAGATGCCAACCAAATTCTTTTATGGAGAGAGATCATCTCTCAAGTTATTTATAACTTGATTGATCAAGTTGCAATTATCAACCATTGGATCAAATCCAATGGTTTAAATCATCTCATGTTCTTTTGATTTGAGCCATAGGATTTGATCCAATGGTTGATAATTGCACAACTTGATTAATCAAGTTATAAATAACTTGAAAGGATCTTTTCCCTTCTTTTATCTATATACTCCGTACTTAGTTGAGTTGCTTAAGTCTTTTTATCCACAGTAGATAATATACTCCTTTGGGTTTTTGTTAAAATACGAAGTCATACTCCTTGTTTCTTATATTTGGATAATAACTAAATCCTTTTTAATATACTTCTTTGGATTTTAGTTAAAACCTTGAAACCCGGTTCAGTTGAACCGTTTACGGACAAAAAACGGGCTAAATTAAACTGGATTTTTTTCCCGAAACCCTATTAAACACGTCAGGTTCGAGGCGATCCAGGTCAACCCAGCCGGGTTTTGATTTTTTCTTGTTTTCTATAAGTAACACAAGTTGGTTATATATACTTGAGACGTAATTTTATTTTTACATGTTATCTTTACTGGTAGATGTTTTTTCTAAGCTTGATACACTGATTAATCATATTTTTTTATTGATGAAAATAAAAGTTCTCTTTTTCCAAATAAAATCTGGGTTGACCTGGTAGTCGAACTGGTTAAACCAATAACTCAGTTACTCGAATAAGTCAATTGAAGACCTGGTTTTCAAATTTGTTGAAACACCAAGTCCTTTAATCCTTTTTATCCTTTGCATGGTCATATACTCATATGTATTATATTTAAATACAGTAATAACTTACTAAGTCAAAGAATATACTCCTTCTAGTTAAACACATGTCCTTTTATCCATATACATATGGTCATATTTATTGTATTTGAATAACTAGTTATAATACCCGCGCACGCGCGGGTTTTTTTTAAATTTTTTTTGAATGATATATTTTTATTTATTAAAAAACAAATAATTTAATCTTTAAATTTGTTTTGTTGATATACTACATAAGTAGAAGATAAAAACAAAAGATAAAAGATAAGATGCAACTAATGATATGATTGAACTTTTTAAATTATTATCTTTAATAATAAAAAATTATAATTAAAATCCTAATAAAAAAATTGTTACTAAAAAAGGTATGGTTCCATTTTTTTGAACTGAAAAATTCCCAATAGGGGTTTTGTTTTATTATATAAAAGATAACTGAATACTTTTAATATAAGTTTCATTTTATTTTCATGTGCAAATTAGTCTGAGATGGCCTGATTATCGTCATCAAAAACAAATTGTATCTCAAAAGTATTGTATTAGACATGACATGACATAATCCTTTATCCAAAATACAGGGTGACATCCAAAACGGTTTTATTTCATCAAAATAGAATTTACATAGTGGTCGAAGGCAAACGATCAACAAGCTGCGCCGCTAGCCCTTTTTGGAATAACTAAGTCCTTTTATCCACAATGTACAAAAAGTTAAATGTAATACTCGTATTCTAATTCAAACAAATAAGTATGATAGCTTAATTGAATTTTGAATTGATTTCCTTAGTTCCTTTAATTAGGGACTTTATGACCAAGAAAATGTTCTCAGGTTTTTAGGAGGAGTTGAAACTTCCATAAATCCAAAGGAGTGGATATGATTTAGATATTTAACTCTTTTTTTTTAGCTTACAAGTTATAATGACCGACACAGTTTTTTTTTTTTTTTTTTTTTTTTTTTTTTTTTTTTTTTTTTTTTTTTTTTTAAATTATTATTATTATTATTTTTTTTAATTTTAGAACGGTCACACTAGAAAAAAGATTGTCAAAATTTCGAATAGTAGAAAACGATGTCATATGATCTTTTGGTATTTTTCCTACACTTACAAAATTATCGGTAAAAGTCCAATCATAGTGACACAAAAAGTGTAAGGATAAACTGTTTGCCTTTTTATTACACATATTTTCACAAAAAAGTGTTACTAGATCTTAAAATTTTGACCTTCTGCTCACAATTTATAAAAAGTGTCACTAAAAATTAGATTTAATGATTTTTTTGGTTTTATTAAAACCACAATCACTAAAAGTCAATTTTCTTATGTATAATTTTTTTTCACACCTTACATCACCTATCTCATAATCTCTTCAACAAGGTTTGAACTCACAATTTTTTTGTTGGTGGTCAGATCACATGTTAATAGCTTAAATGTCTTGGGTTCATGAATGTTCTTCCTATTTATTTATTAGTTATGTTTTTTAATATTTATATTTTCATTTATGTTCATCACTTAGTCAAGGCTGTGCATGCAGCATGGAAATTACGTAAAATGTAGAATCGATACAATCAATGAAACATGTGCTGTCATATGTTTCTTGTGAGTTGTAATTATCTAATAGTCTTTGGACCTTGTATCAAATGCTTGACCAACAAAACAAATAAGTAGGACACTTTAATTGGACTATAAGTCTATAGAAGAACCGACTATAAGCGTTAATTTAGATAACCAACAAGATGTTTTCTGATTTTTTTCTAATATAAAAAGTACCGACTATAACAGGAAATCTACATAATTAAGGATTTGTCGGTCTAAAAACAGTAAAATGAAACCAAACTATCCATCCAAAGTGCTTTTAGCATGAAAAATACATACCAAAATAATTAATGATAAAATGATACGTGTATTATGATTTATAGTAGTCATAAGTACAATGTGTTTGTAATTTTGAATAGTCTTTTAACCTTATCAATATATTGAGTTATTGACCAAGAAAATTCTTAATCAAAAAGTTACTATTCTCGTGATTAAAGTGGTTAAAATTGAAACGTAAACTAGGTTCGGCTAATCGCGTATCGAATGCATGTGGTGTACACATTACATTTTTTATTTTATAATTGTACCATACGGAAGCTTTAATGAATGAAAAAAAAAAGTTGGCAGATGCAAATAGACGTTAAAAAAAAGTTAAGTGACAAAAATGTAATTGTTAATCTAAGGTAAAAAAAAAATAGAACGAAATGTCAGAAGTGGGATTTGAACCCACGCCCTCTTTCGAAGACCAGAACTTGAGTCTGCCGCCTTAGACCACTCGGCCATCCTGACTTTCTTGTTTAAATGTTCTTCATTTAATACTTATACACTAGAAGTTAGTAGAAGATATGCAGCACAGAAGAAATTCAGAAGGTACACAATCCNGTACCCTTTTGAATAGCATGGAGTCGACGCAAGTCAACCTCCGTGGCCACAAGAGAAATGGCATAGTAATTGTTTTATAACATTTTGAGCCATAAATTCTTATAGAGTAACAAATTTAATGACCTGTTATATCTGAATCATTCATTTTATCAAATTGAACTTGTTGGCTCCACATTGTAATCGATTGTAACCTGGATTGCTGAGAAATTTATCGTACAGATCCCTTACACAAAATTAATACCAACAATACACCATACACTACAGAGAGGTTGTGTTTCGACTTTTGCGGATTTTTCTTTCCAGAATTTTCCTACCAAATGTGAGAAACACAGACAGGTGAAAGACCTTATCAATAGGTGGAAATGTTTGAAAAAGCTCAAGACGCACTAAGGCGCAGAGGGGTCATTGGGGCCTAGGCGCAAGGCACGGGCCTCATGTATAGTGTCAAACAAAGCTAATACTTCAATATAAGACTATCAAACATGGAGTATCTAATAATATGATATATGTTTTCTTAACGTTTCTCGACTTTAACCTCCATGTATCAGAAATAACCCAAACTTCGCCGAGTTTTAAGATAACATGCACACAAGAATTATATTTTGAATCATCATCATGAAATGTATACCTTAAATTTTGTGAATAAAAAAATGGATAAAGCCCCACATATGCATGAGGCGCGCCTAAGCCCATAAGGGCCTCGCAACCAAGGCGCTGAGCCTTGGTGACCCTCTTGAATGTCTTGAGCTTCGCTCTGAAAAAAGCCCCACTGTTTGAGCCTCAAGGGATTAAGAGCCTAGGTGCGCCCCAGGCGCGCTTTTAACAACTATGGTGGAACACTGTTGCCCTTGTACCCGGCCACGCTAAAACGTTCTATCATCTTTCTTCTCCCTATAGATATAGTTATCAGTAGCTTCTGCAACTTTCCACAGATTATAACAGAAACAATACTACTGACAACCTGGGCATCTATAAGTAATTAGATGCTAATGTTCTTGCATAGTAATAGTTACATGCCGAACAGCTTTAAGTGGAATTCTGTAGCTAATTCCTATATAAAGGGTCTTTACATATTCGTCTTTACTACTACTTAAAAACAAAAGATATAGATGTCAACTGTGATCCGGTTTCAGGAAATAGGCTGCAGCTATCTTCAAGAAAAGAGCAAAAGGTTATTCATTATTCTGCAATAAACAACTATGAAGTGTTACCGTGAGGACTAAGGAAGCTTACAGTAGCTGTCATGCGAATAAGCTAAAATGGCAAAACAAAATTCTACAGTGTCCAGCTTATTTAACAGTACATGCTTCAGGAATGTGAAAGTAGTAGTTTGGAAATGAAAAACGTGGGACTCCAGTTGCCGACTGTAATGCTATTTTCATTTTATTATTAATTCGGTTATTTAGGAATAAAGTGCGTAGAGTGGTTAGAAATACCAACAAGATATGAGCCCCTTTATTGCGCAGAAAATGGAGGAATTTGGTTCAGAGGTATGGTTGCTATTGGCGACCTGAAATCAGAACACCAAGTGAGAAGTTGAATGTACAAATCTTCAATATTAATCAGAAATTTCAAGAACAGAGGAGTTATGCATCAAAAGTTTCTTTTATACACTACCAACTTGACAATTATGCATAGATAAGTATAACCAAAACCAACAATCATATCTATGAAAAAGCCCAGTACCTAATAACTGTCTGAAACACTACATTTTGGAAGTCTATATTACATGCTCAGCAAATGCAACTGTAAAACCATCATTACATTCTATAGAACAAAACCGCACTCACTGCATTCGTCTTAATTAAAAAATCAAATTTGCAAGTGGCGTATGATATTGGTGAAAGACATTATTAACATATGCAATCCAGCTAGACCCGTACACGTTACACCCATCAAATGCTGAAAAGATTAAGATAGCTTTTACTTTATACAAGTCAAACTGCTGGAGAATTAAAAAGCCAAGGGAAAGAAATCACAGTAACATAAGCGAAAGTGATTAAAAGATTGCGAAGAACAGAAGAGAGTTAACTCTGATTGCAAATGAAAAAAGTAAATACGATCAAGTTTGAGAACATTAACATGCACATCATGAAACAACAAAAAAGGAAAGAAAAAGATGTATGCACGATGATCTGAAAGGACAGTTCAAAAGACGCAACTCATGATTAAACAAGCAAATATTTAAAAGATGAAAACATACTCAATGTCAACACGCGTTTTCTTTAGGGCATTTCTATTAATTTTACAGTTCCTGTTCTTGCTAGAAGTTGTACCCACAGCATTCATTTGTGCTACAGCTGGAGACAACACTGGACGTGAATAAACTGTCATAGGTGATGGTGATGCTTCTGAGTATTCCGATTGAACTACGTTAGAAGAATTTGTTACTGGAACGGCGACTTGCCCCAAGGATGGTGCTGGTATGACGGTGTAAGTAGGTACATTGTTTTTACAGTTCGGCTTCTTGCCAGAAGATGAACCCACAGAATTTGTTTGTGCTACAGCAGGGGATGACATTGAAAATGGATTAACTATTATAGGTTGCACTACCGCACGGGTGTCATTTTGAGCACTTTGTAAGTCCATTTTGGTATAATGTTTATACTTGGACTTGATTATTTCTGACAAAATGATTCCTGATTCAGAATCTTCACACGAATCAACACATGGTAACAATGATGTATGAGTACCAACAGAGAAAATTCAGTCACAAAACAATGTGGTACAATAAGGAGGATAACCCCTAAAATCGAATCATAACAATATGCAATAGGTTTTATTTCAGTACCTTCAGGTTTAAAAAGGAAAAACAGAAATGTTGTGAAACTTACGGCTTAATAAACAGAAACCTGATAAGAATGAGAATTACCTATATATTTTAGTATAACAGCACGTGCCACTGATTGTTCAGCTTCTTTCTTCCTTCTGCTGTAATCTTCTGCACAAGAAACGTCACTGAAAACCAAAGAAGAGCTGAAAACAGGAAGTTTGTTCAGTTGAGCGGTTTGATAGGCGGGTTTTTGCATATTCATCTTACTAGCAAAATAGCCAGAACAGACTTGCATAAAGATTTATCCTGGACAATGCCACAAAGTAATAAGCAATGCTACCTTAAAAGAGATGTTGTATGAACTGATACTTAAAGTTGGGCATGATAAAAGAGAGTATAGTATGAAACAACCATTTAAGAAGGGAGAAAGAAGGTAAAAGCATCTTAAGAACAGAGATTATTTCCCCACTGCAGTCTGCATATGCCACGTCTCATAAAAAAATAATGATTTAAGTGAGATCTGCATTAAGCTATAGAAGAAAGCTTCAACATAGATGCGTATAAATTTACTTAAGNATATAGAATTGAAGCCTTAGAACATCGTTTAGCAATATAAGTTTATCAACAGAAGATCACGATACTAGTACAGACAGATTATACAATGCACAAGTGATGCTATCTAATTCTTGACACTGTACTTGTCCATTAATACTTACCGTGGGATCACTTCAGTGCAAAGGCCGTAATTCCTTAACCACAACAAACTCATTTTCATACCCCTTAACAATTAAGGGTACTATTATCAGTGAATCTCCCTTATTCTCGAGTATAAGCTTTTTGCACACTAAAGCCATAGTATGTTCAACAAAGATGTAACTGGACGGCATACAAATATCATACAATATCTCATAACTGGAAACGGGGAAAATAGATCCGTAATTATGTAAAGACAGCATACGCAAGAGCAGAAATACTTGTAGTACTTAACATCACGCGTGATGTAGCAACTTTCATGAATGAAACATTTAAACCATTACTAACAAGTTAGAGCAAGAACAGATTTAAGCACCAAACCTCGCGGACAAGACGCAATGCTTCATTCTTTAGATTTCAAACAACAGTCGATGTGCAAAAGTGGAGCATTCACTGAATGCTCAAGTAGACATTACAAATTAAAATTCAAAGAATGAATGAAACCACTGTGCTTTAGATCATCTTCTTATTAGCATCCACAGGCAGGAAGGTGGCGATGTTTAATAGATTAAAGATGGGTGATATACTGATATGGCTCTTAACTCCATTGTGGGCTCGTTGGAGTAGTTTTCTTTAAAAGATCGATAATAGTTGCAACAGAGTTAGACTCTCACAAAGACACATTTAGACGTGTTAATCTATGTAAGATTTATGTTTCCTATAAGTTTTAGCACAATCTAATCGATTACCAGCCGATACAAGCATCGTTATGACAATTTTGGATGGAGTAAACAGAAATACAAATTCCATGTATACGATTACTATTGTCAAACATTGAAAAACACCAAACGACAAAGTCATTATTTTTTCACTCAAAAGATGATGATTTCATACAAATTCATTCAAATTTGACAAAGTTAAACAATGGTGATCCATGCAACAAACCTCAACCATAAACAGTTATAAATCTAGCATCAAGCATCATTAGCCAACATATAATTATAAACCTTTCCAAGTTTGTGCCGACCTCCATCTAGGACGAGGGAAAGTGATACCCTTTCTCTTTGCCGTCTCAAGAAAATCAACACCCTTACCATCATCACAACCCTTTCCTTTTCCCTCCGCAGCCAACATCTTGAATACACGATTAATAGTCTCTTTAAACACATCATGCTTAGAACATTCACCTCCCCTCTCCCCATTCTCCGTCACTTTCTTATCCAACGAAACTGGCAACTTACGCTTCCCTCTATCACTTTTACTCGCCTCTTGTTCTCTCTCAGGCATTTCATCAAACACCTGGTGTGCGTCTTCTTGTGGCTCCGTATCAAAAGTTTCTTCTTCAGTAACCATCTTTTCACCATCAAGTTCATCAACTATCTCCTCCGTGTCATTATCCAAATCAACCACATTTCCTGCTTCATCAACCGCTATATTTGTAACAGGGGAATTTTGAGAATGTTGTTCAGGGGGTGTTTGGTAATTATCATCAGAACTGTCGGGTAAGGAAACCATTATGATTCCGGTGGCTTGTTCTTCTTCAGATGATGATGATGATGATGAAGGGATGACGTCAGCTTCTTCTTCTGGGTGGGGGGATAACAAAGGGCAAGATTGTAATATCAACACCTGAGAAGGTGTGGGTTTGCAGTAGGGTATGATTACTGGATCATATTTGTCTCCGGTAGCCATAGGGAGGCTGGCTTTTGGGTTTCTGTTGGTGACATAAGCAGTGTTTATAAATGTTATTTTTCCCGCCTCTTTCAAGATTAATGTTTGAATAAATTACTGTACATCGTTAGTCTTTATAGTACAGTAGTAGTTTTCATTGACCCCAGCCGTTAGTCCCTTGACCAAAAATATACACCGTCCAACCCTAAGTGGCAAACGTTTTCTATCGTTTGTCCCTCCATCTAACAGGCCCACGAACTCTCGTTAACCTGTTTTTCCATGAGAATATACCCGTCATTTCCCAACGCCCCTTGTTTCCCGCCCTTTTCTTTATTTGATAAAAACTCTAAATTCCCTCAATCTTTATTAATTCCCTACGTGACTCATGTACAATCTCTCTATTCGATTTTTCCACCACTGCTTTCAAATCCAGTCACAGTTAATAAACACCTTCTCAAATCAAATCAAGAAAATGGTTAGATGTGATCATTGTGATGCATTTGCAGTTATCAAAATATCATGGATAAATCGAAACTCAGGACGAAGGTTTTATGGGTTTCCCCGAATGGTACGGGTTTATGGTTTTATGTTTAATTGAAGAAAAATCTAAGAATAATCTTGTTGTATTATAAGTAACTATTTGTTGTTTAATTTTGTTATACAGTAATGTAACAGATTATTGATTGGGTAGACCCAAAAATGTGTCCTCGCTATGTGGTAATTATATCCGGTTTATTAAGGTCCCTTAACAACCATCAAACACTACTACAAGATGTTGAGCAAGAAAGATCAAGATTGAAGAAGTATCTTATTGTTTCATGGGTTTTGGTTTTTTTGTTTGTTATGTGCAACATATTGATCTAGATAGATGTTAAGGTTAGGTGTTAAGGTTAGATGTGCTTTGGATTTTCATGGAGTTTTTTTGTTTGTCTTAATTTTGGCATGACAAACACTGGATGTCATAAAATGCAATAGTGTTTGGTAGCAAATACACTTTATGAGCCAGGACATAAATACTATGTTTCCAATAACTGAGTCATTGTTCATTTTTCTATTTAGGCTATCCAGGATCTATCAAATGGACAGATTAATGTTGGGGTAAGGAATGAGGAAGAAATCGATATAAGTGTTTTCTATGATGCTTGAGTGGAGAGGTCGGGTAATGAGGAAGTCATTATCCGAGCTTCTTTATGACAAAACATCTCCTTGCATGCTTGCTAGAAGATTTTTCTATCAATTTCTTCCAAATTCCTTACATCAATGATAGTATGCTCATTTCACGTATCGTGCATATTCTAAATTGAAAGTGAACAATATCTTAGGTGACATGTTTGTTGGGTGGAGCAAACTTATTACGTCAGGATCACATACATGGGTCATTTGACGTCGAGTTGTTGGAACATCTATCAGCCAATTGTGCACTAGGAAATGGATAGTCCTAAATAACTTCCTGGTGATCATGATTTTCTAAATTTATAATTTTTGTGTATTTCTATAGTTTCAGTTATATTATTGAATCTGAAAAAGTGGTGATTGTTTGGTTGTTTTGTTGTTTTAGATATCGAGGTTGAGTTTTTTCTTAAAGGTTTTCTTTTTCTTTGGCTGATGTTAAACAAACTAAATTGTAAGTTGTAGAGTGTATGTTTTTTTTTGTTGTTATTGGTTTGTGTGAGTTTGACGCTGTTGAATGGATGTATTGCGTCGGGTGGTTGGAGGTTCTTTTTATTTATTTATTTATTTATTTATTATTGTTATTTTTTTAATGTACCTTTGGTTTCTACGGTGACAGAAGAAAACATCATCGGTTTGAGCTGGAGCCATGAAGAAATGAAAACTATTCTATTTTTTTAGAACGACATGAAATTATTATATTTGAGTTTATATGTATCTTGCATAAAAAGACTAAAACCAAAGAGAACTAAAATTGATTTTTTGTATTTGTTGTTTTCTCTTCTATTTTTTTATTGCCAAAAGCCCTCTTCTTCTGCAATAGTATCGTATACAAACACTCCATAACAATGCTAGAGTTGAAATCCTTATTATAACTACAAGAGAATTAGTACTCCCATTTTATTTTGTGGACTACAACTAAAGCATGTAAGTTCTTAAAATGTCATTCTCTGAATGTGCTATTTATACTTTAATTCTTTTTCCAGGTCTGAAGCAATTATATCACTCCATTTGTAGGGTACAAGTATGAACCCACATCGATAAATAAGCAAACAGGGTTAGTGATCTGTAATAGTATGGAGCCAGCGAGTGGGTCGAAGCTTTTGTGTCGGGAAATTGCGATTCACGTTGAATTCTTTAGGTATGCCCTTCGGTTATGAATCCTGTTAGTAATACTTTTTCCATTTTTGTGCTAAATTGCATCTTCCTTTTGTTAAACTTCCGGTACCCTAAGGTGTATCAATTTTATGTCTTTGAAAGCAACTCGAAGAATTTTAAGTTTTTTAAGGGATGGATAATGAATGGCCTCAATATATTATATCTACCGCAAAGCAAAATAACATTGCGTAAAAATAATGTAAAATGACATTTTTTTTAACACCAACATAACTACCCTGTTGTGGAAATAAAAGAGCAAGTATCGCATAAACAACTAAGGTAAAAGTGGTTTTGACATCAATATGATTGACCAAAATATATTTTATATGAATATAGCTAAGACAATTTAGTGGTGTCTTGACTAGATATGTGCAGGCATTATGTCACACGTTGATTTCTTATATGGACGTCTTAGTAGATTGAACGGGTAAAAGCAATAAAACTTTAGGTACGGATCGAACAGAGGTGGATTGTCTTTTAGCCCGTTAAGACCTATTTGACCCATTTCTTTTTAGCAAACAATTTACTTATGGACTTCTTATTAGATACTTGGTAGGAATCAAATATGACAATGGTCTGCATAATTTCAACAACAATGTACATAAAATTTCTGTCACTTAGAAAACGCTCAAATTAAAATCTAAAGCCCCGCCGCAACACGCGAGGCCAACTCCCACGTTTTTAACCAAAGGTAAGGAAAAAAAAAGAATGGAATGTCAGAAGTGGGATTTGAACCCACGCCCTCTCTCGAAGACCAGAACTTGAGTCTGGCGCCTTAGACCACTCGGCCATCCTGACTTTCTTGTTTGATTGTTGTTTGTCAAATTACTTATTCAAATGAAGTTAGAAGATATACAGCACAAAAGAAATTCAGAAGGTACACATTTTAACAAGAGTTTGCTTTTGTGTTCACCGCACGGGGTGAGCCTCCCGTGGCCTTCACCGCATGCATTGCCAACGCTCTAAAGTAGCAAAAACGTAATTTTTAATGAAAAGTGAAAAAAAGGAAAAAAAGAATGAAATGTCAGAAGTGGGATTTGAACCCACGCCCTCTCTCGAAGACCAGAACTTGAGTCTGGCGCCTTAGACCACTCGGCCATCCTGACTTTCTTGTTTGATTGTTGTTTGTCAAATTACTTATTCAAATGAAGTTAGAAGATATACAGCACAAAAGAAATTCAGAAGGTACACATTTTAACAAGAGTTTGCTTTTGTGTTCACCGCACGGGGTGAGCCTCCCGTGGCCTTCACCGCATGCATTGCCAACGCTCTAAAGTAGCAAAAACGTAATTTTTAATGAAAAGTGAAAAAAAGGAAAAAAAGAAAGAAATGTCAGAAGTGGGATTTGAACCCACGCCCTCTCTCGAAGACCAGAACTTGAGTCTGGCGCCTTAGACCACTCGGCCATCCTGACTTTCTTGTTTGAATGTTCTCTGTTAAGTAACTTATTCACTAGAAGTTACAAGACATGTAACATAAAAGAAATTCAGAAGGTACACAACTCTTAACAAGAATTTACTTTTGTGGTTCCTTATGAAGTTATACCTGAAAGATGCTAATGTTTTGTAAACTAATGTTCTTTTTTGAATGACAATTTATTAAAAATCCCCTAGCAAGAAGCTAAGACAAACATATTACAATGGAAGTGGAAGAAGCTTTGATTGGATCATATATAACTAATCAATCCAATTTGGTTTTACAATTTTGCTCTTATGAGATATTTAAGTGTAAGATAGGATTTTAGTCTCATAGACAAGGATTTTAATCAATTTAACTGTAAACTAATGTTAATGAAATGAATAATGACATATCTCAGAGTCTTTTTCAGTACTTGTTTTGATAACAAAACATGTGTTTAACATTTACAGACCACCAACTCATGGTTCTATGACGATCACATTTGACAAATTGAGTAGTTTATGACTTTAATCTATGGGGTTCATGTTGCATTTCTTTGTTCTATGTCAGCAACTAGTTTATGCATTTATGCGCTCTCAAGAATTACTTGTAGTTAGAACACGATGCTTCTGGAAACAAAGACACATATTGTTCTAACTTAACAAAGTCATGGCATGCTTTTCAAGAAAATAAAAAACAAAGTTATGACATAATGAGCCACAACTTCTATAGAGTAACAAATTTAATGACCTGCGGAATCTGAAATATTCATTTTGTGTATCAAGTGTTGAACGTTTTAAAAAAATAAAACATACTCATTTTTGCAAAATTTTAAAGTTGAGTTAACCAATTCAAAATGCATGAAAGTAGTTTAAGTAGTTTTAGATTTCTATTTAACATACCTAAAGTCATTTGATGAAAGCTTATTATAAATAGTTGTTTTAACCTTGAAAAATCAATGGCTCATGAAAAGTGTTATTACATTTCCTCCAAATGCTTTTTTTGCATATTGAATTACGATAGCTATCTTTATAACTGTTGTTTTAGTCGAAAGAATTTTTCTGAAACATATTTATATAAACTGTCCCAAGATATACTGAATGGATTGGTTACTTTAGCAACCGAAAAGAATTATTATACCAAACTCATATAAAATTCAATTAAGAATTTTGCTTGAAAATTTGCAAATAACTAATTTGATGTATAAATAAATTGTTAGAAAAAAACACCTTTTATACGAAAAAGCCTCATCTACAAAGTTCGTTTTAGGCCTCCGAGAAGCATGAGACGTCCCTCATATGTACACATTTATTTAGTTAAAAATAGGTTACGTTAAGTACGAGAAATTAGGGGCGCGTTTAGTAAGGAGGTTTTCTAGAAAAATTTTTCAAGAAAATCTAAGAAAATAAAAAACGCGTTCAAATTGAGTTTTTTCCAAAAGTTTTCTTGGAAAAATGGAGAAGCTGTTTTCCAAGTTTATAACTAAGTTTTGGAAAACTCCCTTTATGAGTTATCCATAGGTTTTTCATTTTAGAAAACTACATCTAAACACGTTTTCAAGTATTCTCTAAAGAAAGAATAGCTCTCCCATTCTCCAGAAAACTGAAAAATGAAAACTAGGAAAAATTTTCCATTACTAAACGCGCCCTAGATTGCCGCGCGTTGCGACATAGCCAATTTAGTTCTGACATTTGTCCTAAATTAATTTCGGTTTGTTTGATGACAGATTAAAACAAACTTAGCGGATGAACTTGACGTATAACACATATGATAATACTTATGTATATATAACACATACATATGAAAACACTTATGTATAAACATATACAAAAAACAATGCCTCTGTTGATACCGATCTATAACATTTATGTATATATAGCATATACAAAAAAGAAATAAACATTTAACATAACATTTTAAGTTATCGATGCAAAGAATTTTACGAATAGACATTTCTGAAAAGTTTAGTAGCAAAAATGGAATTTTTAATCAAAGGTGATAAAAAAAGTAAATTAAAAAAGATTGAAATGTAAGAAGTGGGATTTGAACCTACGCCCTATCTTGAGGGCCAAAAGTTGAGTATGACGCCTTAGACCACTCGGCAATCCTGACTTTCTAGTTTGAATGTTCTCCGTTAAACACTAATTACTAGAACTTAGAAGATATGTAGCACAAAAGAAATTTAGAAGGTACATAATTTTTAATCGTTATGAAGTTTTACGTGAAAGATGCTAATGTATTAATGTATTGTAAACTAATGTTCTTTTTTAATGACAATTTAGTAAAAATCGCCATAGCAAGAAGCTAAGAAAAACATTACATGGAAGTGGACGAAGCCAAAAAAAAAAAAAAAAAAAATTACATCATCACGACAATAATTCTTTTTATCTTTCAGTAGACGGGCTTTTGTATGCAACTTCTTACATAAAATGTTTATTGCTTTGCATAACTACATTCGTAATAGTGATAAAGAATATATGATTACTACAATCGAGGAACATCCAAATTACATACTACCTGATGAACTTCACGATGTTTGTAGCCATTAAACAAACACTAAAAATGTCTCCCAAAGTACATCTAATGAGATGAAACGAATCCGGAATGATATTGCTACATCAATATGGAATGCAGGTCGTCACTGACTTTTACAACCATGTTGTTTTAGAGCACTACAATTTTTATTAATATAATAAGTTTATTAGTTTTATATTTTACATTTGTTTGTAATTAGAGATATGTCATTTTACGTCTTATAGTTACAGTTAAGAGATAATTTATCAAACATTTTTATTGAAAAAAAATTACATCTTGTTGCTCATGTTAACATATTGCAGTTTACAGCTTATATCTTACAAAACTTACAACTTACAGTTAATATTGCCAAACATACCCAAAATAAAGAGGCATTTATCTTTTAAGAATGTACAATTGTTTTACATGTTTTAGTCACCTATAGCTCGTTACCAAACCCTGTTACAAAACAAAAAATTAACCATGTAATATTGACTTGTTTTTTTACCAATCCGGTCAACTGTTAATCCCTACCTAGCCTCTAGATGTCGATAAATAAACTGCCTTGACCGATTTTTATTTCATTGGGTGGCGGTGGTGAGTGGTAGTGTTGGCAGTGGGTGGTGGAGGTGAGTGGTGGTGGTGGTACGTGGTGGTGGTGGTGGGAGTGGGTGGCGGTGGTGAGTTGGGGTGGTGGCAGTGGGTNCCGTATATGCTAAATGGACATCAGTATGAACGGGGTTATTACTTAGCTGACGGAATTTACCCACGGTGGTCAACTTTCGTCAAGTCCTTCTCGGCAACCACTGACGAAAAACATGCTTATTTTACCGGGCTTATTTAAGTGAAATGATGAAGAAAATGATATACATGTAATTTTTAGTAAGATATAGTAAAAATAAAATAGTACCACAAGTGACACATGTCAAAAATTTAGTAGAATCGCCCAATAGCCAAGTCGCCCTGAGCTATTTTGAGAAATTATTTTTTGTAAGCTAAAATCATGGTTCTAAAATGCTCGCAAATGCCCTGTAAAAGCGTGAGACTTGGTTTTGCCGCCACACTATTCGTTATGCCGCCTAATGTCACGTCTTTTTGTAAACTTTATATATATGAAATATAATATAAATATATAAATATTTTCATATTTTGAACCGCATTATACCACGCTTTAAAAAAGCAAAAGTTTTGGGGTTGATTGCTAAGGCACGGAGCTTAGTCATGATGCTACGTCACGCGGGTTAGACAACCGGGCCAATTGAGAATTTTCGTTATAAATAAAGACTTTGAGGACATAATTTTGAAAGTAAAATAAAACAAAACGAGTGGCTGTGAATAAAATAAAAATAAAAGGAAGTGAGTCAGTGAGATAACAGCTATTGGGACGCCGCCAAAAAATATTCTCAAGAATATGATGTCGTTGTATTGACCTACCAAATGCCCTTTTCTTTTTTTCTATTTTAAATAGCAACAGATTTTGTTACCACAAAAGCCAAAATGTCACTATAATCTCATGGTTCCCAACAACCAATGCAAAAGAGCTGCCACTCCACACACTAACATTGGCCCACTAAGTGCCTATTTTTTTCCTTAAAAAGTATACAATCATTAATCTCATTTTACAAGAAATAGGTAGCAGCAATACCAACTGAAGAAACTCACTTCAAATGGGTCCAGCTACCCCCACATGGCTAAGGGATGTGTTTCATGTAATCCTCACCATCAAGGCCCTCACTATATCTTCATTTCATCCCATTTACTAGATATGAAAAATGATAAAAAAATATAAAAAGGCCTAACTAAATGAACATAAAAGTGGACCTAACGTATTGATAACTTGTATATTTATGCAATGTAAAAGTCATTAATGCATTAAGTCTCTTTTAAATGGACCTAATTAGGCCCCTCTATCATCACTCGCTAGATATGAAAAATGATAAAGAAGCCTAAAAGTGGACCTAACGCATTGATGACATGTATATTTATGCAATATACAAGTCATTAATGCATTAGGTGCCTTTAAATGGACCTAATTAGGCCCCTCTATCATCACTCGCTAGATATGAAAAATGATAAAGAGGCCTAACTAAATGGACCTAAAAGTGGACCTAACGCATTGATGACTTGTACATTTATGCAATGTATAAGTCATCAATGCGTTATGCGACATACATTTATGGTTTTGTATCCAGATGTCGAAATCGAACAATAAAATAAAGATGGTTACTGCTGTTAACTTTTTGGCAACCCTTTAGTTCTATCTTTTTGAAGTAGGCTACAATATTTGATCAAGAATGTGACAGATTTTTATTTATTTATTTATTTTTTTGGAAACGGCAAATTTTTCACACCTTATAACACATGTCTTACGATATATTTCACAGATGACTTCAGCGAGACTTGAACCCAGAACCTTTAGGTTGGTGGGCAACTCACATACCACTAGACCAAAGGCCTTGGGTGAATGTGACAATATTTGATTAAACACAAATAGCTTTCAAGACCATAGGAGGAACATGAATTAATGGTACATATTGCTGAATTTCAATGTTGTAAACAAACAAATTATGCTATTTTGAGTTTCTGGTAAAGTGGATTTTCTATAAATATGACTTACTAATATTCATATTAACAAATTTAATTGGTGTTTGCATGACCTTAAGCTAGGGATGAAAACCCCCACAAAGCATTTAAAAAAAGGGCTATAGAAGCTCGTCAGATGAGTCATCTTGTTTTTCTTTTAGCAACATCAACTAATATGTATAAATCTTCTGCAACGATCGGAGAAGCTATGTGGCTTAATGATCAAGTACTACTTTTAGGTGAATTGGGTGAGGGTGTTGTGCTATTAACTTATCTTACACTTGCAAGTAGGGGCTGTAAACGAATGAGACGAAAATGAATAAAACCTTCTTCATGTTAGTTCGTTTAATTTTAACCAAACAAATAAATAGACACAAACACTTAAACGGACGAATTTTTTTGTTCATGTTTGTTTATTAAGAAAAATGAGTTGTTCATGTTCGTTCATTAAGACACTAAACGAACATAAATGAACATAGACAAACAAACATAAACTTGATTAGAATTTTCTTGTTCATGTTCGTTTATTAAGAAAATGAGTTGTTCATGTTCGTTCATTAAGACACTAAACGAACATAAATGAACATAGACAAACAAACATAAACTATATTAAATTATGCACAATATATTATTTTATAAGTGTTGTGTTGTTTACAAACCAATTTGAAAATTATACAATTAAAAGATATGATATACGAACATAAATAAATAAATGAACATAAACAAACGTTAACGTACGCATAATCGGACATTCAAGAACATAAAAGAACGGACGTGACTTTTGTTTATGTTCGTTCAGTTAACTAAACGAATAAACGAATCTAAAATATTGTTCACGTTCATTCATTTAATAAATAAACAAACATAAACAAACTTTTACCGAATAATTCATGAAATGTTAGATTCAGTTCTTTTAATGCCCTACTTGCTAGTTGTTGCCTAGTATTTAGGAAAAATATGTTTACTAAAATCCATGAAGTTNTGCTATTACAAAACACTTGACTAGGGATCCTTACTCAACTACAATATCAGCTACACATGACTAGATATCCTGACTCAACTAGAATACAACTACATTTGATACAACAAACTAAGTTTTCAATTGAGCTCCCACGGTTGATCAATCCAAATGTGATATTGTGAAGCATGACACACTTTTTGCTCAACTGCACACTGAAACGCTCTTCGTTTGACAATGGTTACTACTTTAGACCAACACAAGAACTTATCATTGAACGTCGCCTCATTTCTTGCTAACCAAATTTGCCATATGGCATAAGGACCAACTAATTTCCATATGTTGCGATAGTTTGTTGGCATACCTTCATTCCAGTCTTGTACAAATTCTGAAACTGATCTTGGTAATACCCAAGACAAGTTCCACCATCTGAACAAACTACCCCAAAATAGAGATGACCAATTGCAATGCAACAATAAATGCTCAACTGTTTCTGTAGATGACCCGCACCAAGAACAAGTTGCATGATTGATGTCTACTATGATGTTTCTATGAAAAAGTAAATGTTTTACCGGTATTCGCTGATGGCAAGCTAACCATGTGAAGCCTTGGATTTTTGAAGTATTTTGTTTTCTTGAATAAGTTCACTTCAAAAAGGATTTAAGATGAATATAGGTATGATCTTTTATACCTAACAATAGCAAGTCATATCATGATAACATTGATATTACTATATTAGTAGGGAATTTATTGCACCAATTTATATATGTATTTAGGCTGATAATGGTCAATCGTGTATAAAAAATCTACTTGTACTACTCAAAACAAACTAGTTTTAGAATCCGTGCATATATGATTTTGGGCAGATAGTATAGCGGGTAATAATATTTCAATGTTTTTGTTTTGAAATTAAATATTGTGACAATTTATAAATTCATAATTATGTAAGGTGACAATATTAGAAATCTATACTTTTTCCATAATGCTTATATGGCGTATAGGATAATGTTAACTGATAATAGGGTGTACAAGATACACTTAACTAAATCTAAAATCTATACTCGTTCCTGTGACAGTTGCTTCGACAAAAAGAAGTTTTTAAAAACTAAAGTCAATTAAAGTTATTCAAGATCGAAATTAGTGTCACCAAAAGATGAAAAGATTAATTATTGGCATTTTATAGATTAAAAATTAAATATTACACCATATATTCGCTTTAGGTTACCCCTTATTATAGTCTATTCATGTTCATAAACATACATAACGTAAAATGTATAATCATGCATGCTGGCAATAAGTTGATGAAGTTAAACACAATTATGAATACACAGTTCTTAGATAATTAGATAGAATTTAGATACCTAAAGGAAGGGTTGTTTGTTAAACGACAACAAGTAGTGAAAAGTTATGGCGAACATACCATCGAAGTAAATATCATCTTTTGTTCATCAAGTTTCATGTCTCACATCGATCACTCGTTTAGCGGAAAGATATTACGAGTAGTTTTCAATTGTCCACTCATTGAAATATTTTCTTAGGATCTTCTCATTATGTAATCACTAAAAGTGTACATGTACAAGTAACAAACCATACCTCATGCCCTCATGGGACTCGCCCCTTTCTTTTCTCTTTTTTCTTTTATTTGAACGAAGACTCATCTGTCAAATCACTAACATCGCATCAATATTAATAACAACCACTCTAATGATGAGGACAAAAGAATAGTACCCACGAAAAAACCCCTTTGCACACTCAAATTTGAACTAATGTAATACCCTGGTTCACCTGCTCTAATTAGGGGGTGTTTGGCAATCCACTGAAAACGTGATTATCTAATTATCACGTTTTGAAAACGTGAATAATCAACTTTTTGTGTTTGGTTGCAAACGTGATTTTGACCCAATTTTCCTTCAAAACCTGGTTTTGAAAATGGAGGTAAGGAGTTACTGCAGGAAAACGTGGTTTTGCAAACTTGATTTTTGCAACCGTGATTTTTACCCAAACACCCCCTTAATAAGTTAACTGCAATAACTATAAAAAACGAATAGGAGACCAGAAAGAAAAAGAACTACCATGAACTCGTACCTCACAGTATTTGCCTGTACAATTTTGTTTCCTATAAATTCAAATATTTTTAACATGAACTCTAGGTTTTACTAAATTCACAAGTGTTAAACGAAGACAATTGTTTCTTTAAATAACTTAATTACCATATGAATATACATAATTTTGTAAACATCATGAACTTAGAAATTGTAATAATCAAGTAACATAAAAATATGCTAATTTGAGCTCATTTAATGCCTTTATACGTACACCATCGTGACACAAATTTAAAATTCCTAAACAATAATTAGTCTATGCGTAATTTTTTCTCAAAACTAGCATGGTACTCGCGCAAAGAAACGAGTTCAGAGACGAATGTTGTTGAACAATTTTTTGATTTTACGTTTTTTTTTTTTTTTTTTTCCGATGAATATTGTTTAAACTTATCAAAATATAGATTGTCAAAAGACTACCCCTCCAAGAGTAATCTGAACAAAGAAAACCTTTCGGGTTAAAGTTATCAAAATAGAGTTAGGATCAAATGAGAAGAAAAAATAAAATGAAATGGGTGAGAAGAAACCACAACCACATATTTCAGATGCACATACAAATATAGATGCATTTCTCTTTAAATTTCTCCCCCATTTTTGAAATGTGTGGCTAATTTCTTTTTTAAAAAATTATTCTTATTTTAGTTTTTTTTCTCATCACATCTCTTTCCAAAATATTGATTATCAAAAACATATTTAAAAAAAAAATGAAAAGTTATAGAAAGAAAAAAAAACTGAAAGGGTTGAAATAGCAAAAAAGATAAAACTTTTCACTCCCACTACAGAATATACACCTGTGCACTGTATCCGTGTCTCATAACAGACAACATCCTTCCACTAACTGTCTAGCAGTCTTCTTCCTCAGGTAGTTTTTTCACACAGTAAAACACACACACACGCGCCTCTTTTACACACACTAGCTAAAAACACACACACACACACACACACACACTTTTTATTTTCACACACACACAACAACACACACTAAAAACACACTCACGCGCTCCATTTTTAAAAAAAAAAACACACACTAAAACACACTCACGCGCTATATTTTTAAAAAAAACACACACACATACATCTCAGTAAAACACAGCTCTATACATGTACAATAGTTTTATTCAGTTTTAGGATTTTTTCGATTTTTTTTTTTAAATTTATTTATTTTATTATTATTATTTTTACATATATTTTATTTTATTAAAAGCATGAAGAACATTTGTTCAGTTTTATGATTTTTTTTTTTTTTTTTTTTTTTTTTTTTTTTTTTTTTTTTTTTTTTGTTTTTTTTTTTTTTTTTTAAAATTTTTTTTATTATTTTTTTTTTTTTTTTTTTTTTTTTTTTATTTTTTTTTTTTTTTTTTTTTTTTTTTTTTTTTTTTTTTATTTATTTATTTATTTATTTATTTATTACATATATTTATTTTATCAAAAGCACGAATTCAGTTTTGTGATTTTTTTTGTTCATTTACTAATTTTTTTAATTTATTTTTTGTTATTGGTGATTTGATTTATTTAAATAGGGTTGATTATGATGATATGGATAAAAGATCTCGGTAGTTACTTACAAGATCTAAATATCTAAGTGTGTTTTAAGTTACTATAAATGAGCTCTGTTTGTTTAGTTTTTGGAAATTTGATTTAAGTATATTCTCTTAGTATTTATTTAGGAATAGTTTTTGATTGGAACCACATGAGCAAAAGGCCATGTGGATAGTATTAATAAAGTGAGCACATAGTTGATTATAAATTCAGTGTACAAATAGGTTATCGCTGAAGGTTTTGTTTGTTTTCCTTTAAATGTAAATTTGGGGGTATGAGTATATAATGGTAGAGTACTGATCGCTACGTGTTGTGTCTTAGACTCGTTCGTGTGGCAGGGATGATGTATTTGAGATAGTGCGTTACAAATTTAAGTTGTAGACATACTCTGCTTTTACTCTGTTCATCATTTACACTTGAAGCTGTTGACTTTCTTTTTTGAACGCATATTGCTTCTTTGCTCGTGTGGTAGAGATAGGTCGTTTGATAGTACTTGATATAAGATTTTCAGCAACTGAACTAGTGACCATTGGGTTCTGAAACTGTTAGTAGTCATTTATGTTAGACTTGAACACATAATACAACAGTTGCTGAAAATATAAGTAGTGACCGCTACTTTTTATGTGTTAGAATTGTTCGTGTGGTAGAGATAGGTCGTTAGGAATGTAACTGAAGTAGTGACACACAACAGTTGCTGAAAATTTATGTGGTTCTGAAACTGTTAGTAGTCATTTATGTTAGACTTGAACACATAATACAAATACTATGTTAAGCTAAATAACCATTGGGTTAAGCCCATAAATCATCCACTAACATAACGATGCGAGGACAGAAATAATTGTGTAATACAACATGCTAGTGCTGAAAAATGGGATAAATGGTTTCCCTCTTAGTAGAATCTCATAGGCAGACTATATATATGATACATTACATCAGTGTTATGTTAGAGTCATTGAACTCACTGATCCTTGGCAAGTTAATAATGATTCCCATGTAACATATAGACTTCAGAACATATACTTTTTAGAAGCAAATTTTGTCTGATTTAAGTCATCATGGTCACCATTTTCTGACCTCTAGATAGGGGCTTATGATAAGAACCTGGTTAGTACAGTCTTTGTAACTACATTTTGCTAATAATTATAACAGGACAAACCATTCGAGTTCATTACTTAGGTGTTCTGCCTCTTTGAACTGTCGGATGATCACTTATGGTGTCATTGCTAGTTTAGCAATATGTAGTAAGACTAATGTAATATTTGACAAATAATTTGCAAAAATCATTCATGGAGAAGAAAATTACCCTAATATAACACTACCATTTGGTAGCAGAGTAGTGACCGCTACTTGTTGTGTATTAGACTTGTTCGTGTGGTAGAGATAGGTCGTTAGGAATGTAACTTGTTCGTGTTTTGTTAAAGTATTCATAAATGAATCTCGCTTTTTTGCAGCATTAAAAAATGTCACAGACCCTTGCCTTTTTTAAGAAGGAGAAACGGTTCAAAGAACCTTATGATATTCTCTTGGATGGGAGCTTCATTAACTGGTTACTTTTAAACAAAAGGAATCGCCACCACATAGCAAAGGCTCTTTGTGGTGGCAACTTTCATTTGGTTACGACTAGGTGAGTTGAAAATTGGTGTTTGCAACTGAAATGTTCACTTTTGTATTATAGGTTGATAATTTTTTATATTTGACAATGTTCACTTTTCTATTATAGGTGTGCAACTCAACTGCAAAATGATTTCAAGATTCACGAAACAAAAGCATTAAAGGATCTTCATATAAGTCATGTAAGGTTAGTATTTAATTATTGCAGAAACATCTTTTTGCCTATGCAGTTATGGAAGAATTATTAACCTTTTTTGCTATGTGATTATAGTTGTAGCCACAAGAAAAAGATGAGTGCCGTTGATTGCATCTTAAGTAAGGTCAAAGATGGAAATCCTGATGGTTTCTTTGTGGCAACAGAAGATAAGCAGTTTGTGTCACATTTGCAAGAGGTATATTATTATGCCTTACAATTTTGACCAATTAATTATTTTAATATTAACTATTTGTTTTAACTAAGTCTCTTGTTTTGATATTAATCTAGTTCTACTTGGTGCCAACAATAACTTGCTTTGGAAAGGGGATGGTGTTGAGAAAACCCTCTGACTATCAAAAAGAAGCATTAGCAAATGAAGAGTATGTCT
Organism: Artemisia annua; assembly: GCA_014162995.1. Taxonomy (NCBI): domain Eukaryota; kingdom Viridiplantae; phylum Streptophyta; class Magnoliopsida; order Asterales; family Asteraceae; genus Artemisia; species Artemisia annua. The sequence goes on along the minus strand of LBNU01027812.1, from coordinate 232,885 downwards.
AATTTTTGTAATTCAGTTTGATTAAATGTTAGTGTAACTATTTATTTCTTGTAATTAATTTACTTCAAATGGAATGTTCTTTTATTATCTCATGCTCAATTGCAGCGTTAGAGAGAATGCCAGAGGGCTTCGTGTTGGTCGCAGAGGACTTGGTCCAGTCTAAACTCTATTGTTACTCTATTGATACTGGTAATTACTTCTAAACTCTGTTGTTTAAGATATGCTAAAACTGTTAATCAGGTTTGTAGTGTATTTCTAGCAATTTTTAGTGAATTTTCATAAAAGACTAAATTCGTGTTTCGTGACTCTGAAATTGACTCTCGTTAGTTTATGATTGTGAAAATGCACTCTAGTAGTAAATCTTAGGTTATGAATCGCGGTATTCACAAAAGACGTTGACAGCCGACAATGTTGACGGCCTGGCCTCAAGCTGATTTGTAGACTACTGTATATTTAGCAAATTTAAGTGAATTGTTATGCTTTAAACCAATACATTTAGCAGGTTTATGTAAATAGATGCTTGTTCTGTGATTGTGAAAAGTAGCTATGGTAAATTTAGGTGAATTGTCGCGATTGATGATATTGAATTAGATAGGTGATTGTTATGCTGAATTCAAAGTATACATTTAGCAATTAGGTGATCGTGTTAGCTTTCTGATTGCACGCCTATATTCAAACAAACAGGATTCACTGTAACAAGCCCTAGCTGCTGAACCATGGAGTGAGATTGAAGTACAATAGTGAACTGCTATACATCAAGCAAACAGGAAGGATGATATTGTATATCTTATGCAAAGGGATAGGACAAATAGTGTCCGGCAGTTTTTTAAATTTTGTAGGCGAATTTCAGTGGTGAAAGAGAGGAGAGGGGTAGTGACATGTCACATTCGGCTACGAATACTTGGATAAGTTTTAAGATTGGAATTAGGTAGGGGATATAGATTGTTAATAATATAGTATATAGATGCCTAAATTCATGTTTTGCGAGTCTGAAAGTTGACTGTAGTAGGCAACAGCTGCTGAATCACGAAGTATTCATATTGCATATATAAGTGACCCAAAACCCTCTTCAAAACTGCAGAAATTAAAAATTGGCATAATCTATTAGAATCCGAAACCCTTAACAGAGTTAAAATTGCCCCTAAACGTAAAAACTTGAAGGCTTTACAGGTTGAGATTATGCAGTCAATTTCTGTTACATTATTAGCCAATTTAGACACATTTGAACGGTCTTTACAGTTTCTGTTTCTTTTTAAGTTCTATGGTTGGAAACTAACATATAACTTATTGTAGGTGTATCAAGTTTGATGAGGATACTGCAGGAGTGCACGATACCACTGATTACTGTTTCTGTATTTGTACTTTTGGATTTATGCCATGGATATTATAGATGCTACCATTGCTTATGGCAGTAAAATGAATGATCCTGTTGCGAAGTTTTAAATGGCTAGAAATACAATTTTTTTTTATTTTTTTATTTTTTTTAGAACTCATTGCATCTATGTAAGCTCCAGTGACGAGATATTTTGCACAAAACTGGAGCAAAACTATGCATGAGTTATTGACACCCTCGATAGAGGTTACAGTTTGGCGTGGGTTACTAGTTTGGTATGCTGTTAACTTTGTTCAAGCTAGTCGGATCGATAGAATTTACAGTTTGGGGGTTACACGCAAACCGTCAAATTAGTACCACTGAACCCCTCTGCACCAAAAAGGGTTAAAGCCACAAGTACCACTCATATTCCTGCTTTTCTCGCTACTTTTGACAGTAGGGTTGGGTTGACCCGACCCTAACCCGATAAGGCTTATCGGGTAAGGTTAAATTGGGGTTAAAAAATCTTGTCGGGTTGGTGTGACCCGAACCCGATAACCCGACATTGTAATCGGGTCGGGTTAGGGTTAAATCAAGATTTTATTTTTTAAGTTTTTCTTTTAAAAGCCCAATAGCAAAGTCTGAATATGCAAAGTTAGTTTGAAATTAAAACTCAATATTAGTATAACCCTTGGACGATCAGTGGTGCTAAAGCCTAATAACCTTCCTTCTTAATCCAACTTTAGAAAAAAAATTCTTCATATGGTAATTACTAGTTATAGAAACTTAAGATAAAAGGGTGACACAGTGCTGCTCTTCATACCCTACTTGATGAAACATGAAAATGTGAATAAAGAACAAGTCTTTGACAAGATTATACAGTTTAGCTATGCTTCTTTTGACACAGTAAGGATGTAAGATAGCTTCAACCTTTCTCTTTACAATTTGGAAAATCTTTTAAAAAACTATACTATCATGCTCCAATACCAAACACAAGGTAATGATCACGAGTGCATAATTTGTTTACACTACAAATAAGCTAACTAGCATAAAATGCTTAGGACATAAAAGACAATTCAGATGACTTCTGTTAATCCTTTACAGCATTAATTTCATCATCAAAGCCACATTTGGTAATTAATTAGCTACTCATTTGTAGTATCACCCGATGACTTGACATAACCCGACCCGAATACCACCCGAACCCGACCACCCGATTCCATATCAGGTCGGGTTGTGGGTGAGTTTTTAAAATCCAAAACCCTGCTCAACCGGACCTAACAAGACCCGATTACCCGACCCGATAACACCCCTAAGTTCTTAATTATGAATTTGTAATAACTACAGAAAAGCGCATAGAGACCCCCCAAATAGAGCCCGGTTTAAGTAATACCCAGTTTTTATCCTCCAAATTTTAAGCGGGGTCTTTTCCCTCTTTACCTCTTTCACGAATTTTAAACCCATTAGAGCTCTAGGTATGGACCTCGCGTCCTTCACCATAGTGACATGGAAACTTCGTTGCCCTTCGCCGCCACACCGGGACTTTTCGCCATCGCCGTTGAAGAGCTCGTCGTCTGCACGACGAGGCTTAAATTCGTCCTTGTTTGTACTTTTTGTCAGATATAAACGTTAGGCAACATTGTTTTTAAATGTATCAAAGTTACCACGTTTTACTATGTTGTGTAGTCATCTTTTTTTTTCCTATGTTGTGTCTCAAACTTAATAATCTCTCCGATGTTGGTTTTCCGTTAGAGTAAATTACATAAATCGTCCTTGTGGTTAGGCCCAAATTGCAAGTTTCGTCCTTTTCACTAAAAAATTGCTAACGGCCGATTAACAAAGGCAACGTTAGTCCATTTACCAACGATCATTTTAACATTAGTCCTTTATACTAACGGTCGTTTCTAATTAACTCAAAATTTCATTTCTTTTCTACACGGTTTTATATACATATTTATAAGCGATTTTACAAACGTTTTTATACACGTTTTTACCCATGTTTTATACATGTTTTCATATACGTATCTATACATGTTTTTATACACGTCTTTGTACAGGGTTTTATACGCGATTTTATACACCTCTTTATACATGTTTTATACACATTTTTATACGTTGTTTACACATTTTTATACATGTTTTTATACGCGGTTTTATACACGTTTTTACACGTGATTTTATACACGGTTTTATACATGATTTTATACGCGCTTTTACACACAGTTTTTTACACGGTTTTATATGCGGTTTTACACACGTTTTTATACACGTTTTTATATGCGGTTTTATACATGATTTTATACGCGTTTTTACACATGTTTTTATACACGGTTTTATACGCGGTTTTAAACACATTTTTATACACAGTTTTATACACGATTGTATAAAACCGTGTATAAAAAAGTGTGTAAAACCACATATTAAAACATGTGTAAAATCACGTATAAGAACGTGTATAAAAACGCGTATAAAACCATGTATAAAAACGTGTGTAATAAAACCGTGTATAAAACTGCATATAATAACGTGTATAAAACCGCGTATAAAATCGTGTATATAAACGTGTATTAAACCGCGTGTAAAACCGCGTATAAAATCGTGTATAAAAACATGTACTAAACCGCGTAGAAAATAATTTTTTTTAATAAAATGAAATTTTGAGTTAATTAGAAACGGCCGTTGGTATAAAGGACTAACGTTGCAAATGATCGTTGGCTAAATGGACTAACGTTGCCTTTGTTAAACGGTCGTTAATAATTTTTTAGAGAAAATGACGAAACTTGCAATTTGGGGCTAACCACAAGGACGATTTATGTAATTTACTCTAACGAAAAACCTTAATCACCTCGTCAGGTGACAACATAGGAAAGATTAGTAAGTTTGATACACAACATAGGGAAAAAAAAGATGACTACACAACAAAACGTGGTAACTTCGATACATTTAAAAACAATTATCCCAAATTTAAAATCTCTCTCTCTCTCTCTCTCTCTCTCTCTCTCTCTCTCTCTCTCTCATAAAATTTTCACACTATAAATACTAACACATTTTTACAAATTCTACACAACTTTTCTTTCAAAACACTACACTATAATAAGCGATAAACATGAGTAATTCATGTTATTCCAGTGAAAGTGATGATGATGAGCCGGAGATGATTCTGCAACAATATGAGTTTGAGCAATCGTTGCAACAAGAAGAAGCCGGAAGTTCACGCCGCCGTAGATGCACTCCCCGTGAACGTCAAGCTGCTAAAGAACGTTTAATGGCCGACTATTTTGGTGACGACCCAAAATATCTGGACGAAAATTTTAGGCGTCGCTTTCGTATAAGCCGTAAACTATTTTTAGAAATAGTACACGGTATTGAAACATATATTCCAACTCATCATCCTCTTCCCAAGCATTTTGATTTTTTAGAGTCCAACCCGATGCACGGGTGTAATGGGTTTTATTTTAATGAATGAATTTTATTTTATTTGGAGATGTGAAAAAAAAATAATAAAAAATAAATAAATTGTAAGTTGTTTGACCCAAATGAGTAAGTTGTGATAGAGAGGGTTGTGAAGGGGGTTTGTTATGGTGATGTGGCACTCCGTGGGACCTAAAAGGGGTGTTTGGACGTAATTTTTAAGTAAAGTTGCGATAATCAGTTTCTAGTGGTTCTATTAAATGATGTTTGGTTCTCATTTTAGGGTACTTTTAACGGCGAGTTAGTTGTTGGCTCGAGTTAGTGTCGCATCCTCGGGCAGAGATACCAACCGCGAGCCTCTCCTTAGGGGATAACCCCACTCCTAATCCTGATTCGCCTGATATCATTAGAGCTTGTGGTTCCCAAGTGAGGACTTCCCGGTCGGTCACCCAAACCGGTACTACTCTCACTTGGGCTCGCTTAACTACTTAAGCCTTTACCACTAGACCACAAGCCCCATGATAGGGTACTTGAAGGTCAAGATAACCATGTTTGAAGAATTAGGTAAGGAGATTTGCTAAGATAGCTAATATCGAGTAAATTTACGGTTATCTAACTATTTTTAGCTTTCAGCAACTAGTTAACCATATATTGAAATTGCAATAACCACATTCGATGGGTTAGCCATGATCATTCCGCTTTAGAATCAATGGGCGAGCATGTCAATTACAGTCAATGGGCTAGCCGTGATTTTGCCACTTTAGAGTATAAAATGCACTCCTACACAAACTACAGTCCACTCGTGTGCTCTTCTTTATTTTGTATTGCTTGAAAACACAGTCATAGTGGAAGTCAATGTTTTGGTTTTGCATTTTGTCCCTTTTAACTTGTTTTCATTGATTTTGTGCAGTAAACAAATGCTTTATACGCAACAATATATAATAAAAAGTTGAAAAGTGTATATAACCTTATGTTTATAAAGGTTTAGAGTAATATGGTACTATAGCTACGGCTACTTGTTTCTTAGTAAGTGATCCCTTTAACCACACACACTTCTTATTCTAGCTGACATATATATGCAAAACATCTAGTCCTGTGGTGATGGTCTGTTAATGAATCAAAGTGAGCCCCAAGTCATAATGGTTCAGCTAATGTTTAAAAGTCAAAACAGGTCATAAAATAGCAAAGTGATTCAGCTCTCTTGATGACATTCTTTAACAAGTTGATTAGTAGAACGAGTTGAAGTTAAGTTGGGATGATTTGATAATATGCTATCTATTGATAAATTTTTAGGGGCGTAATATGCTGATTGAACGGAACCGTACTAATAATTCCTCGTTTCAAGTCAGACCCTTTTTGACCGGTTAGTCCGTTACCAGCCAGTGGGTAATTATTATTATTATATATATGAAAGTAGTGATTTTGATTGATTATTGAATTATAAAAGCTGATGCTGAAGGCAGACTTACCCTTCCTTGACTCCTTGTTCTCAAAATGACCTCAGGTACTTGTGCAAACAACCCTTACACATGTGATTTTTTACAGGGGTGCAAGTCAATATTGATATTGAATTATAAAAGCTGTTTAGGATTGCATGTATAGGCTGTTTGGGATTGCATATTGAATTAAATTTTTATAGGGCTGCTTGGGATTGCTTATTGGTTGAACTGCTTATAAAAGTTATTTGGGACTGCTTATTAATTTAGTAACACGGGCTGTTCAGGATTATTTGTTAGAACTACTTATAAAGGGATGAGCAGTTTCTATAAGCACTCCAAAATAGCCCTTATACTTTAATAAGCAATCACAAATGGTTTTTATTAGCGGTCTCAATAAGCAATCATAAACAACTCTATAAAATGCAATGTCAATAAGCAATCCCAAACATCCCAAATTATTTTTTTTATGCAATATATAATAGAGCTGGTTCTTACAAGAAAACATGTCTTGATGTTACCGGGTGTAAAACTGGTTTCTATGTGTTTCGGTTATATTCATCCTCACCAAACCACCACATATCTATAAACAGTCACACACACACACACACTTTGATCAACTAGCCAAAATTTTGATCATATACAGTCACTGGTGCTCGATATAGTGCACTAATAGATTTTAGGGAGCTACTGCACTACTGCAGTGAAATATCATTATTGATATTTTTATAATCACAGAAACATGCAAGCAAACTTAGAAGAAGAATTGGCACAAACAAAATATCATTGTCATAACTTTAACTATATAATTTTATGATCTTAATCAAAATGTTTTCTTCTCACCTAGAAAATGACCCGTTTCGGTCTGAAACCATTTGAAATGTTACTGGAACAACACATTTTGCCACCTATGTAAAATGGACAAAACGTTTACCAAATTTCCCGCACTACAACTAATTTTCAGTGAAAATAATTAATATCAAGGCAAATAAGAAGTATATGATACCTAGTGAGTCTCCACCAGACCTTCACTTCTCTTACAATTCTCAACTGCCTCGAATTTTTGTCATAAGGTGAACCAACCCATCTCCCAATAACCCAAACCAGGTGAATCCCATGACTGGAAAGTCCCCCGAAAGCATCAAGAAGTTCCATGTTTAGCTACATCCCGATCATGGATAATCATGCTGCGACTAACAGGCCATTGTGCCTGATCAGTGGCTCAGGAGAGGGTTCACGCCAATGAACAAACACCTGTATAGGCAAGATATTTGGCCTTTTATAAAAATGGTAATAATTAAAGGGATCTTAATAATATAAAGTTTAAAGGAACTTTTAAGTAATCGTTTCTTAGTCATGTGCTTTTTTGTATCAGAAATGCACAAAATATTACTAATGAATTGCTGATAATAAAGTGGATAAGAGCGCTGAACAAACAGTGTGTTTGTTGAGATTCAGTTAATTAAAAGCGTCCAAATGAAAAAATGAAAATTATGAAGTCTGTAAGATCTAACCTCTAGTGGATCTTTTCCACCTCCAAGTGTAAGGATAGTTTCACGGAACCTGTGCCCTGTCTCTCTGACCGCCTGTACATAAAAAGATAGATTGTTAATTCACTAAAGCTGGACATGTAGAGATTAGGGATTTAGTTCCAAGATGTAGAAAACCAATGATCAAAATTTTTCCACAACAAATAAAATAGGGAATATCTTAGCTACAATTTGTTGTAGCTAATTGGCTACAATTCTATGCTAAAAATGTGGGTCCCTGAGTGTTTCTGTGGGTCCCTGAATCCTATTCTGTGAGTCCCTGAGTCATGTTGTATGTATTTTTTGATAAGTATTGTAGCCATTTGGCTACAATAATTATAGCCAAGATATTTTCCAATAAAATAACACTGCCAATATGACGCTTCACCAAATAAAAATACATACCATCCTACTTGTCAAATTCATAGAATTTTAGAACCAGCTTAAAACTCATACGCTAACCAACAATAGTTACCGAATTCAAATTACACCAAGATCTATTCAAATGGTAAAACAAAGGAAAATTAATGTGTAAATTGACATAAGCCATACCTTGTCATCATGCAATCCAGCATCCTCAAATGCAGAGAAAGCATCAGCAGACAAAACTTCTGGGCCCACTGTAGAGATTATGTCACAATCAGAAAGACTGAAAGAGTGCCAAAAGAGAAACTATCCTTATCTCTTCTTTTCTTTTATGAACCAATCTCAAGAACACATTACAGATTCAAAATAAATAAAACGAAAACAAAAGTACAAAATATTAGATATATCAAATAAATACACAAGCTTTTTTAACAACACATTAAGCAAAAAAATTGTAATTAATCAATCAATCACGGAGACTTACAAGCTTGTTCAACAAGGTACGCATGCCAGGTCGCACGTGAGAAGCATCGATGGAATCGAAAGGTGGAAACTCAAACTCCTTCAACAAAGGATTATTATTCTCATCGGTAACATTAACAGCCATTGCGGCGGATGAGAACGAGGCGCGTGGGCGAGGTGGCGCGTGATGGTGACGGAGAGAGAGGCAGCGGAAGAAGGAAGGAGACCAGAGGGGACAGATGTGTGATTTATTAAGAAGAAGATTTCAGAGACTAGCAAGTTTCTTCATAAAGTGTGAACATACTCACAGATTAAATCATACACTAGCTGTAAATTTAATCATGCACACAATGTCAGGTAAGGAGCATTTTGGAGGGTTTAGCATTCGGATTTTTAGCCTTTAGAAAATGTTTGTTTAGCGACAAGCTGTTAGCCTTTAAACGCTCCTAATGAAGCGTTTAGCTTTCAGGATTGTTTGATTGTTTTACCCCCTTAGAAGAAATCTCGTCCCGAGATTTAGTTGAATGTAGGGGTAGAAGAAGAACGAGTTGACGATTCGAGAAAGGAGAGGTGATAGAGAAAGAAAGGAATTGTACAAACGGAGTAGGAAATGTTTGTACATGTGCCAGATACTTTGATTCATTTACTTATATCTCATTACTCACAAGTAGAGGCGTCCCAATTCTTGTAAGCAAGAGCTTATAAATTCATGATCCATTTGATTTATAACTTTCTCATTAAATTAAATAGCATCCTAGTTCATTTTAATAGGATAATCATCATAAATCATCCTTAAGTAGTATCGGCGAAAAATAGAGAGAGTTTATTGCCACACTTAAGGAAATGTGGTACAGGAATGTTTTGAAGACAAGTTCTAGCCATGGTGAAGACAAGTTCTAGCCATGGTGACTAGTTCTATGGTCATTCTGTTACCAATTAGTTGCATCCCGGATATGAGCGTTGACATTCTCATTCTTGCAACTTTTGCAAGGCGAGATAGCATAATATCGTAGTCGAACATAATGAGGATTAAAGTTCGACATAGATATTATAGACCATGTAATGTCTGTAATAGCCAAAAGATATATGTAAGTTAGTATATGTAATTCGTATGTATTATTTTAGTGTATGGGTCAGTATGTAAAAGTTTGTTTATGGGTCGAGACTTCTTAACCCAAACCGGCCCAATATGCAGCAGTTAAGTTTAGACGGTTATTTAGGTTTAAAGGGTTGCAACGGTTATTATGAATCGGTATGTCTATTGAAGACACCGTTTCATCTTGTATATATAGTTAGGTTTCTGTAAACATCAAGGGTAACCCTTTTCAGATATATTTTATCAATAAAATTATAGTGATTTTATACTTTAATCAAGAACAAATACGAGTCATTATTATAGAATTATTATGTGTGTTTGAAACCTAGGCAACAGTGGTATCAGAGCGAAGGTTTAGAAATCAAAGAAGGAAATCATTTGAGGCTGCTTGTTTGTGATAAACAACAACAAGAGAAACGTTGTAGAGAAGCAGATCAAGAGGATCCAGAATTTTTCGTGCGTGATTGGTGGGACGAAAAAGAAAAGAAAAACACCAGCGGTTCCTAGTGTTTACAGGAAGNTGGGATCACTCAAGACAAGATATGGGGGAGAAGATCGAGTACAAAAGCACGGATTGCAAACACTCAAATTGGAGTTTGAGATGTTGCCAAGATGAGAGGAGAGAAACAGTTGAGCATTTACCGCGAAATAAAGGGATTGTGACCAAGGAGCGAATTTGGTTCAACATTTTGATCAACCAGCCTAGGCTACAAAAACTCCTGAATTCCGTACCAGATAGGTTTTTACAAATTTTGCATCCATAGAGCAACCACTGTGATCTAGACAAAATACTTTAGGATTGATGCGATTGGAAGATTGAAGCTTTCGGATGAGAATAAAGTTTAAGAAGAATTAAGAAAGTACGATCATAACAAGTTATTGTTGACACGACACACAATCAAGGAAGCGTTTTGAAAACATGACAAGAGTTTTCGAAAGGACCAGGCAGAGGAGATATAAAAGTGAAGACCACCTCAAATGGGGGGAGTCGAAGAGACAACAACAAACCGCGAAGGTATGATGATAAGTCGCAAATTAATTGCTACAAGTGTGGAAAACTTGGCACTATGCTTATGAATGTCAAGCAAAAAAAGAATGGAAGATGCGGCACTACTAATAGAGAATGACTGAATGATGATGAACGGCACTTCGTGATGTGCCTTATGAATGAAAATTAGAAATTCAAGAGATACTTGAGTGTGTGACGCAATCAACATAAGACCTGTGACGGGAAAAAAAACCTGTGAAAGGCGAATTCAATCTGTGAAGTATCAAAATTCTGTGAAAGGATTAAAGGTTATGTGAAATAACCAAGTTTGCCGTGAAGGATAGTTCGTGAAAAACAAGATCAGTGACTGGTCAAAGTGAAGATGGTGTGAAGCCAAGTTGTGTGAAACAAACAAGTGAAGATGATCTGTGATAGATTACAAAGAAAGTTGTGTAAAGCAAATTCGTGTGAAGCAAGTTTGTGTCAAGCAAAGTTCGTGTTACAAGTCGAGAAGATTTGGATTAAAGAAAAGATTGCGTGAAGCATATCAACAAGAAGATGGATGTTGGCATTAAGACATTAGGGAGGAGATATAGACCATGTAATGTCTGTAATAGCCAAAAGATATATGTAAGTTAGTATATGTAATTCGTATGTATTATTTTTAGTGTATGGGTCAGTATGTAAAAGTTTGTTTATGGGTCGAGACTTCTTAACCCAAACCGGCCCAATATGCAGCAGTTAAGTTTAGACGGTTATTTAGGTTTAAAGGGTTGCAACGGTTATTATGAATCGGTATATCTATTGAAGACACCGTTTCATCTTGTATATATAGTTAGGTTTCTGTAAACATCAAGGGTAACCCTTTTCAGATATATTTTATCAATAAAATTATAGTGATTATATACTTTAATCAAGAACAAATACGAGTGATTATTATAGAATTATTATGTGTGTTTGAAACCTGGGCAACAGATATTCTTACAAGATCTAACTAATAGAATCTTGTGAAATGACGAGAAATACAAGTTCTAACTTTTAGAACATTGTAGGATAAGGTAGGAATAGAGTATAGAGTAGGGTTAAATAGAGTGAAAAATGACGATGGAATGAAACGAAAGGATAGGAGGAAGTGGAAGGATGGATTTTATAGGAAGGAGTGGAGAAGCGGGAAAGAAGGAAAATAGAAAAGTAAGGAGGAGTAGGAGATGACGAAAGAGTAGGATTAAACGGAAGAGTAGGAAGAAACGGGAGTATAGGATTAAACGGAAGAGTGAGAGTATAGGATACCTGGAAGAATGGTATCCTAATGAGGTTTAAGATTTACTAGATTCCTTCAAAGTTTATTTTCCCCTTAAGGTTCTTCTAGTTTCCATAGCTAGTCTTAAAATCTAGGGGTGATATATTGGTCTTAACTGGTGAAGAAGATCCTATAAAGGGAGAAGGGCTAATCAGGATTTGTGATTCCTTAGCTAGAGGTCTAGAAGTATCACTATTTCTAGGTAAAGTTTTGTGTTTAGCTTTTTGACCTAAGTTATCTATCTTACGTACTAGGTACTTAAAACCTCGTAAAGTAATATCCATAATATCTTCTAAGTAGAATTCCTAATGTGTGACCTATGAAATGTCAAATCTTAAGAAACTAAGTATAGGTTGACTAAAATCCTCAAATGTCTTATTCTTAGTTATAACTAGTAACCTTGAATTCTAAGTCCGGGTGGTAAAATTTAAGGTATGTCCGAGATATTCTAATGGTGTAATATTCCTATAAATTTTTAAATCCTCAAAGTCACGTGGGAAATCTTAATACAGGGTTGGTTACTTATGAGACTAGGTATAGGTAAACTATAACATCAAAAAGACTTATTCTTATAAGGTGAGAATTTAACTAGTATTCCTATTCCGTTACTAGAATAGGTACTAAAAGTTTAAGGTTCTAAGTCGGTAGTTTACTAGTCTAAGCCTTGATTATTCTTAAGATTCCTAGATTGTATCTAAAAGACTTCTTATATCTAATCTATGACTAGCTCTAATGTCTTCGATATTAAGTTAAATCCTAATATAAGTTATGTCCGTAAAGTCTTTCTTACCTATCGGCGCATAAGTTTCTAAAAATTTCCATTCCTTAGAGATAAGCTATCCCTTTAATTCAAAGTTTCCTATATCTAATCTTACGTTTTCTAAAGATATCCTAAAATCATTTCTAACCTCAAATACGGGAATCCTAGAGAGTGAAATTCGGGTTTTTCTAAGAGGGGAAACTATTTCGGGAATCATAGTAATCTAAGGAAGTAAAGAGAGAAGGATGGGAATATGTTTGTATATGACTATCATATACTTGCATACAGGAATAGTTAGGGGAAGATTCTCTAACTAGGAGAGACTAAGAGATTTCGGAAAGACGGGAATTAGAGACAGAGGAAGGATAGTTTGAATTCAGAATGAATTCAGATTGTTATGATAGAGATTCTCATCATTAGAGGAAGTGATTTAAGGGTTTTTAGGTTTTTAAAATACTGAGAGGGTTGTATTGCATGACATGTAATGTCATGAAGTAACAAGGAATAAAAGCACAACCGCATAAGATCATAAATAGCTTGTCATAACTAAAATTTTAACAAGTATTACTATTTATGCCATATGTGGTCGAGAAGGATAGGGGTTTTAGGCAGATTGCCAGGTATGAAAGGGAAGGAAGTTTTTATGGGAAAAGGGTAGGTATAAAGAGTGGATTTATTTCTCGGAGCCCACTTTATCAGCACTTACTTGCTACCTAAAGGGTAATATCCTAGGTTTAACCTTAAAATGCTTAAAGTTAAAAAAATATATATATTCCTAAAGAATATATCCGTCAAGGTTTACCTAAGCTAATTTCTTAGGGGCTTCTAATAAAACCTCGAGTAGATCATAACAAGTACCTAACTTGTTATGCTTCTTAGAGATGGTAAATTTTCTAGGGTTCGGGTATCCTAAAGTATCCTAATAGGGATGATCGGAAAATAGGGTTTCTATCCTCAAAAGTACCTAAGGGCACAACTTATCTTATATTATAGGTATCCTACCTTACATATTTCATACCTAACTAGTACCATTATTTATAGTACATATCCTAAGATGAAATTCTAACCTTAAAACTTATAGAGTAGCTAAAGTGTACTAGTTGATGTTTTTCTTCCTAAACCTTTCTAGAACTTAGGTGTTAAAGTTGGAAGGACTTCCTAAGTCTAATGGATGAAGGACTTGGTTACCATCGATTATCTTTTCTAAGACAGTAATCCTAAAGCGGGCAAAGGCACTCTTATTGTTATGTTTCATTTGTTCCTTCTGAATTTTAGATATCTGGGTACGGGTTTGTCTAAGCTTAACCTTAAATTCATTAAAATCCTGTTAGTTATCACTATGATTTTCTTCTATCTTTTCTATAAGATCTATAGTGAGTTCATCTAAACTGCTTAAGATATCCTCAACCTGATCTTCCTGTTGTTCTAAGGGTGTCCTATGGGAATCTCCTCCAACCTCATATTAAATGAGGTGGGAAGGTTTGTGGGGATATAGGGAGGTACTACGGTTTGGTCCTCCGAGAATAAAGTATCCTTGAGGATCAAATGTTGGTGAGGGTAAAACAGAGGGAAAAAGAATAGGGGTTGGTGAAGGAATAGGTGGTGTGTTTGCATAAAAGTCCCTTAAATGTTTTAGGTGTGGATCGTCTATAAAAGGTGTAAAACCTAAAGGTGTCGGGGTAGCTATATTATTCCTAGAGTCTTCTAACGAGTCGGGGAGAAATGGTTTAGAGGGATAATCTAGTACATTAGGAGAGGAAAGAGCAGTCTCCGGATGTAGACTAGATGGAACGGGGGTATAATAGCGGGAAGTAGATGGTATGTGTGAAAACACATACCTTTTCTTGACCATATTAAGACCAAAAAGACCAAAAACCCGACCATAATTGCAAAATATATTTGTTTTTGTGTTTTTATACATGCAGGTAAGAAAATATGAGAAACGGACAAAAACCGAGCCAAAATCACTAAAAACGAGCACGGGATGTGGAATTAGTCAAAAACCGGAGCCGGGAATGCTCATAAAGTCAAAGAAGCTCACAGAGTCAAAGAAAGTCCTTAAAGATTGAAGAAATGACATGAGAGACCCTGGGAAGAAAATTAAAGAGATTTACAAGAATGGTCCCTGGACTTTCAAGAGTTGTCAAGATTAGTCCATGCGAGAATATTTTTAAAGAAATTACAAGTCAAGACCTCCAAGTATCAAAGTTGCTCAATTATGGCCCTTGGATAATATTTATGAAGATTGGCAAATATGGTCCCTGTAATGGCAAAAGTTACACAAAATACCCTTGTTATTTTTAACACTTAAAACCTTATAATTCCTTAAAACCAAACCGGACCCTTAATCCTATATAACCCATTATATCTTAACCCAAAATAATAAACCCCATTCACATTCACTTCACGATTCACGATCACGAACCAACGCGCTCCATTCATCCTTCGTTGGGGAAAACGACCCGCGGATACATATTTACCCGTGCTATCCTCGGAGATATACTTATATATACTACTATATATATATATATTGTGTGTATCAAAAATCATTTTGGCGCCGCTGCCGGGGAAGGCTTGAAACGAGTGCTTCGATTCTGTTCGTTGTTTTTGTGATTTGAAGATCCTTCTTCGGAAGTTTCGTATTTTCGTTATAGTATAAAAACACAAAAAATAGAATAAACAAAAACACTTGTAAAAAGTGTTTTTCATAAAAATCCAAAAATAAAATAAACTTCCTCACTTTCTTTGAAAGTGTTGTAAACCGTGCCCAATAAACAACAAAACAAATCGTGAAATTGGTCGTTGATCGGATTACTTTGAGATTGCAACCGAATAAACGAGGTCCTAGGGAAGTCTTGACATTAAATTGCAGGCTGAGTGAGGCGGGTTTTTAAGCATCTTCGGAGCACATTTGCTTCTCCGCCTCGCCGCGCGTAATCTCAAGGGAAACGGTTACGGTTAACGTAATGGTTACCAAAGAAAAGAGAATAAAATAAATATCTTTTGTTTTTCTTTTAATACTTAAAAAAAAACCCCAAAAATATTTTTCTTTCTTATTTCATTTCTTTTATGTTTACAAAAATCCAAAAAGAATCTTCGTTATCCTCTGATTTGTTTAATTCGTCTTCTTTTACCTTCTTTACCGTTTAATTATTGATCTTCTCTAATCCTCTAAACCGTTTAATTCTATCTCTTTCTCCCTTTTATGTTTAATTCTTATGGCGGACCCGCGGACTTTGGAGGAATTGTTGCGAATTCCTGTACGTTTTGAAAAGGCCATCGTTATTCCACCGATTCTTGCAGATGAATAGCAAATAAACGTCGAGTTATTGAATTTCATAGATCCTTTCTTTGGTTTTGAAAACGATGATCCTTATTCACACATCAGCAGACTTTCCCTAATAACTGGAACTTTCAAAATAAATCAAGTGCCTGATGATGTGGTGAAGCTAATCTTGTTTCCGTTAAGCTTAAAAGAGCAGGCGCGAGATGGCTTGATCATGAACCTCCTAATTCTATCACCACTTGGGATGATTTAGCGTCAAAATTCGTGAATCGATTTTATCCTCATTCCAAAATGATTGAGCTCCGAAAAGAAATCATTACTTTTCAACAACGGTTTTGATGAGACTTTTGCCGAGGCGTGGGAGATATTCAAAGATTTAAAATGGAAATGCCCACATCACGGATTTTCAGAATTGCAACAAATCGATATATTCTATAATGCTTTAAGGCAATCCGATCAAGATTCGCTCAATACGGCCGTCAGTGGAAATATCTATTGTCGAACTCCACAAGATGCATCAACTATATCTAGAACAAATCGAGAGTTCTTATTTCCCGAACAAACCGGTTGTTTCAAAGGAGAATGCTCATACTACTTCTATGGCTCACCCATCGGGGATGGTCGGACGCACCGATGATATTAAGTGTATGAGGAGGGAGCTTAAGATTCAAATTCAAAAACCGGAGCCCGTGCGAGCCATCAACCCAAGTTGTGATACTTATGGTGATTCATATTTCGAGTTTCCAGCCGCCGGTGGCTACACTCAAGAGAACTTTTATGCTAATGAAGGATTTAGAGGTAATACGTACCAACCACATAGAAACAAAGATCTTCTTAGCTATCGTTCTGGGTCACCCGGTTTCAACCTTAAGTCTATCCCTAATCGAGGTGGTGTTGCTTATACTGGACTTACGATTCCTACTACATCTTCTTATCTTCCTAAAGTAGTGGAACGTGAAACCGAGGTGACAAAGGACACGTGTTTCCTACTGATAAGGATAGTACCGAAAACGTCCAACCTTCGGTTGTCCAAATTTCTAAGCTCGAAGTTAATCCTGAGATCGATCCACTCATTACGGAATCTTTAGATACCTTGTCAATGGGGGACAAGGAAGTCGAAATCAATCCTCTTGAGGAGATTGATGACCTTGTTCCAATCCAAAGGTTATCTGAGAAACCTTTTGATTCGATTCCAGATGGCTTCAGTATGACTATCACAAATCCTTTGTTTGATTTCGATTCTGAATTTACTCTAAATTCAGATAATCCCATCTTTGATATTCAGAACAAGGAGAGTGATGAGTCCACAATGGATGAGGTGCAAATTATAGCTCACAAAGTACCGCACAAGTCCCACCACCATATATTCCGGAGCCCGAGCAAAAAGACATACTTCATCATAGTGAATCTGTTCACGAGAAGTTCTCCTATGAACTCGCTCACATTGATCCTATCCCACAAGAGGATAAGGACAATGACTTTGATTCCAAATATGATTATACCTCTAGNACAAATCCTTTGTTTGATTTCGATTCTGAATTTACTCTAAATTCAGATAATCCCATCTTTGATATTCAGAACAAGGAGAGTGATGAGTCCACAATGGATGAGGTGCAAATTATAGCTCACAAAGTACCGCACAAGTCCCACCACCATATATTCCGGAGCCCGAGCAAAAAGACATACTTCATCATAGTGAATCTGTTCACGAGAAGTTCTCCTATGAACTCGCTCACATTGATCCTATCCCACAAGAGGATAAGGACAATGACTTTGATTCCAAATATGATTATACCTCTAGTCTAGGGGAGTTCTCCGGTGAACTCTCCCATATCATAGCCCCGCCAGAGTATGATTTTAATCTAGAGGGAGATCTTGACCCGGGAGGAGGTGTTCTTTATCATTTACTTGATGATGACATTATCCCAACCCTCCCTCCCGAGGATTTTGTTGCAAATGATCACAAGAGCCTTAATGATTACATTCAAATTAAAGAAAATGTGAAATTTGCTTTTGAGGAAGGAGGATTGATCTTAATTGTTATACAAATCTTTTTACCCTTCTTCACATATGCTATGACTTCTCCTCTTCTTCATTCCATTCGGAGTGAAGATTTCATTTTTGACCCCGGCATCTTCACCTTTCATGCCGTGTGTGTTCGTTGCTCCCCCAAGGATAACTAAATTCAGGGCGAGTCTAAGCTATGCGACTCGATAATAAACAAGCGCTTCGTGGGAGGCACCCCATGCTTATCCATTTATCCTTTTTCTTTTTATTTTCTTTTACTAATAAATAACTGTGAGGAGGTTTACCTCTTCCATTTTCTTGTGTTTTATGTCCAGATAGCCCGAAAATGGAGACTCTCGTGCTCGTCATGCTTTTCCTTTCTCCACTCGAGTATCATTTTTCGATGCTTCTCATATCCTAATCGTTTCATCTAACATTTATCTATTTGGCATACCTAATAAACGGCCTTAGATTTACATAGGTTACCCTTGCCTTCGAAACATCGAGGACAATGTTTCACTTTAGTCTGGGGGGTGAATCTTTCGATTCAGTTATTACCTTGCATTTTGCCGAGTACTCACACAAACCCGTTTTTCCGAAAAATTTGAAAATTTTTGATGAAAAAAGCACAAAAAAAAATGAGAAAATATAATAAGTTTTGACACAATGTTGACTTTCCGCTGGTGAGAGTAGGAATAAAATTTTGACTTGATCGGGCGTGTTGAGCCCTAGCTTGTGCCCTTAACCATTCATAATCATAATACTTGATTATATGGCTAAGCATTCGCGGATCTTATTCTTTAAGATTTTAAATTTGCGAAGAACGAAAAATGATAGAGTTTACTTAGAAGCTAGATGCTAAACGTGGAGTAGTTGGATCTCTTTAGAGCTCATCGAAGGTACTTGTGGCCTTTTATTCCCCTAAGCTTGTTTCACCCCTTATAATAGAAATTTAGGTTTAATTAAAGGTGCACGATTTTGGCGAAACTTAGTTTGTAGTCCTTGCCAAAAGAATCCTTGCTTATGGAAGTTGGGTACACATCAAGGTACTGCCAGCGTTACGGTGTAATAGGCTATCACATCTTGCCGGCTCGCAACCGATGTTGTGATTGTTATAAAAGCCGTAGGACTTGGGATTTGGCAAAATAATAAAAAATAATGTATAATAATAATAATCCAAAGCCATAAAAGTTTTCTACATCTTGCCGGTTCGCAGCCAATGTTGTAGACTACAAAAAGGCAGAGGAAAAACCCAAGGTCATAATAAGACTATTAGATATTGCCGGTTCGCAGCCGATGTTGTGATTGTTGTAAAAGACCAAGGGCAAATACGTCAATGTGCTTAATAATAAATAATAATGCCAAATCTTGACTCCGGGGGGTCCTAATAAAAGCTTCCGTCTCAGGTCTCAGTCATGGAATGTTTCGGTCGTGTAATAAAAGGGATATCCCCAAAATCATGTTAAATCAGCGACCTTGATGTGGACCTCATTTTTATGGGCAACGGTTCTCGAGGGAAGAATTAGAAACTACTTAGCATCTAAATCCTAAGCCTTTATTGGACTAATAATTATAAAAACGAGGAAATGAAGAAATTCATTATCCCACCAAAAATAAAATAATTAGAGGAAAATAGGAATATGGGAGTAAAAGGTAAATATGATCACAAGTAACTTCCATGGGTAGTCTTAGCATCTAACTTGTAAATAAACAATGATTTCGTTTTTACGCTTGGCTTGGGAACTTGCGAAAAATCAGGGACGATGAATTTTATCCGTACGGTCACTTCTCTCTGAGTCGTGTTTCTACTCCGTGATCCTAAAAGTTATCCTTAGGATAATGAAAGTCATCAATCCGTCACCCGAATAAAGTTAGGTTGTAAATATATAGACAATAAATAAAAAATTAAGTAGGATAATCGGGGCATTTTTGGAATCTAAAATTTAGTAGTCTCTTTCGAACATTTTGCTACTTTTCAAAGTTAGTAAAAAGAGATGAGGAATTTTGGAGCTCATAACATTGCGTGATGACACGACAATATCTTAGTGGGGGATTTTGGTATGTGTGAAAACACATACCTTTTCAGCTTTTCTTGACCATATTAAGACCAAAAAGACCAAAAACCCGACCATAATTGCAAAATATATTTGTTTTTGTGTTTTTATACATGCAGGTAAGAAAATATGAGAAACGGACAAAACCGAGCCAAAATCACTAAAAACGAGCACGAGATGTGGAATTAGTCAAAAACCGGAGCCGGGAATGCTCATAAAGTCAAAGAAGCTCACAAAGTCAAAGAAAGTCCTTAAAGATTGAAGAAATGACATGAGAGACCCTGGGAAGAAAATTAAAGAGATTTACAAGAATGGTCCCTGGACTTTCATACGAACACAACTAGACTACGTCTATAAGTATATTTAGTGTTCAAGATCTCACACAACAAATGATTATGATAATTATTCTAAAGAATGTTGCACCCACTGAAGTCCCAACGAGAACTACACTACAACACCTGTCTCATCCACCCAGACCGTCTCAGCCATATCTGAGGATCCACCCTATCGCAAAGCGGACACGACACCGGCTCCAAGAACCTCAAATGTGATACCCTCGGAATGGGCACCCGTTCAGTAATGAGCCAAAGAAAACCTGCCTTAAAATAAAGTACTAGAGCTATTTTGTGGATCTATCTAATTTAGTGAATTCAATGACATGGATTGTGGGGAAGGATAACCCTTAATAGGATCGAAACGATAGGGCTGGAGGGTCAACCGACGGGGCTTTCCTCAAACCCTAGTTGAATAATGTGACAAGATCCTTTAACAATTGGGCAAAACAATCAAAAATACAATCAAAAGACACATACGATAGACTAAAAATGAATTCAATAACACTAGTACAATAAATGAGAAATAACACAACTAATCAAGTATGCAGCTCATGACAATTAAAACATGCATAGGCTAATAATATATTTCATAAATAGTTTCCAAAACATAACACAAAACAATGATAACACATAAAACTACTATCCACCTACGAGCATAGCTGATGCGGCCTGATAAAAACAGTACACGTTGGCGATTGTAGCAACATCTGGCAAACCAACAATTGGACCTAACTCATAAGCCTTAGAAACAACACAGCCCCAAACAGCTAAGCATTAGATACCACTGGTCCTGGAACTTCATTAAGAAACAATTGAAAACAAATGCGGGAATGATGGTAATACGGATGAGAGAGAGTATGATTCTATCCCGCTATGAACTCAACAATACGAATTAATGTTGGGCCGCTTATATCTACAAGAAAAACTACTCTAATAAGGTTCACACTAGGAAAGTGAAAAGGAAATTATTTGTATTTTAATTTATTTTTAAAGCATAAGTAAACTTATTTTGGAGGAGTGGCGGAATAGTTGCTAGGCAACTAACTCACAAAATAACACTACATTGCAATTAAATAAAAACAAACATGGGTAAGAAAACTTATGAATGGAGACCGAAATTGTTACTAGATTCTCTACTCCCCATAACTACTATTTAATACCAGTTAATGGGTATATGACGCGGAGACTAGGGTGTATTCCTTAAAAAATTCATATGAGAGAGAGTGCGTACATATCCCCTAATCTATAGACATCTATCTCCTCCTACAACATCAAAGACACCCAATCATAGGGATGTAACAGGGCACAATAGGCTAAATACACCTTGATAATATACCAATACCATTAGTTACAATTTTAAGACTCAATCATGTCATACCATAATAGGCATAGTTAGCCAGTATTTCTTAGCCTATAACCCATTTAGATGAACACATTCATTTCCAAGAAATTAATTAACAACACCAATCAACCAATAATTATATATTATAGGTATAATCTAGAGCATTACACACATAATATAAATCAGCTAGCATAGTTATATAAAGACAAGCATAAAATGATTAACCAACACATAGACATATTGATTAATTATAAGGAGGACTTATCTTAAGGAACATGAATAGGATCATCATATAAAGGGAAAACCCTTGAAAACAAAGCCAAATTCGTTACACATAGTTCCCAAACTTTAGCACCAAATATATCCACACATAATGACATTGAAAAAAAAGTATTAATAAATTATATCATCTTACAGCACTACAGGTTATGGTACGACCGTCACTCGCCGCATTAAGGTCACGATGCCAGATCTACTCGACGCGTCACTGTAAATAGCTCGCCGTCAATCATCACATTAGCTATTACATCCTGACGCCTAAAGCTTCCTCTAACACCTGACGTCGTCAGGGTAACACATCTTGTTTCTTCATAGGGCGGCTAAGTGTATAACTGATTCACCTTATGTCAACGTTTAGACGGCGTCACCTTTACCTGACGCCAGTCATGAAAGGAAGGTATCCACATCTTGAGACATGTCGTTACTTCTACTATTATGCCCAAAAACGCCAAAATTTAAGCCCATGAATTCCAGACATTCTTCCAAAAGTACCTAAAATGACAAAAGGGAATCATTATTAGGAATATTGTGATCACATTTACCGAATAGGGCATAAAGACCCCTTTTTAAAACGGTACACTATCGCTCATCCAAAGACAATAACACCAAAAAGAAAAAGTCACATTTGCCAGAATTAAAATCTTTACTAAAATAGATATATTAGTATATATAAGTATAGTTCTATGAATAGCATTGGATAATATATTTATCCCCCGGCGTTTTCCCCAAACGAAGGATGAATGGAGCGCGTTGGTTGTGATCGTAAGTCGTGAAGTGAATGTGAATGGGGTATTAATTATTTTGGGTAGATATAGATGGGTTTATTAGGATTAAGGGGTCCGGTTTTGGTTTTAAGGAATTATAAGGTTTAGAGTGTTAAAAATACAACGGGTATTTTGTTTAAACTTTGGCATTAAAAGGGACCATGAATTTCTGCCAATGCTTCATAATTTATCGCAGGGCCCATGAATTGAGCAAACTTTTGATACTTGGAGTTCTTGATTGTAATTGTGCTTTAAAATATTCTCGCAGGGACTAATCTTGACAACTCCTTAAAGTCCAGNTGTGCTTAGGGAGCTCTTAGCTAGGAGTAAATATATTAATGCATTAACTGCTAAGATGATTTACAGCATTTATAATTATAAAGGTGTCACCCTTTAACAACTGGTATGGGCGGGTTATATAGCTAACGTCTAAACTGATTATATATAGATACAAACACATTTAGGGCTATAAAATCATTCAGAATCCTTTTCATAAAAAATAAATGGGGACGGCTGGGGGGATAGGGTATTTACAACTTAGAAATAAGTATATATAAATAAATATAATGTTACCAAAATTGAATTTGAGGTATATAGTATTGAATACGTAACTAAGAAGGGGAACCAAAGCGCTTATTGAAAAATAATACTCTTTTTTTTGACTTTTAATAATAAATAAAAGGGTGGGAAAAAATAGGGGGATAGCTTAAAAAAAAACTATATTGGATTTCATGGGGTGATTAACTTCGGAAAAAAAAAATTAAAAAAAACCGGGTGGTTTTTATATACAAACCCCCAAATTTTGAGAGGGGAAATCGGAGGGTTCCTTTTATAACTTTTTTATATTTTAAAACTGCCAAACGGATTTTTTTAAAAAACCAAAAGGGATTTATTTATTTATTGGGGAAATTAAAACTTTATTTAAAAATACATAAATATTTTTCCCAGTTTCTTATATTTTTGGGGTTCCATTGGGGGGGGGCCCCGAAATTTTTAACCGGTAAAATAGGCCCCAAAAAAGGTTTTTTCACCTAAATATATTCTGTGGATTTTATAAATCTTTAAAATCGAGGCTTTCTCAAGGAATAAAAAATATCTAATGGGTCCGTGACTACATATATTTTTTAAAGGGTAAATAAGTAGGGTAGACCCATTAAAAGAAATACCCTATGTTAAAAAAGCATTTTATTTGGGAAAGGGGAGGGGGGAATCTCAATTTATTTAAAACCATACCCCCTCTATATAATAACAGGGTTAGGTTATCCCATAGGATTCTTTACCCCAAATAAAAAAATTAACTTTTTTTCTCCACTATTCGTATTAAAATTAAAAAAAAAAAAAATAACACTAAAAATTATTTTTTAGGGGGGAGGGACCGTTGGAAGGTGTTCAAGCTATTATGGATACGAATCATCGGGAATAAAAAGAATGAACCAATAAAATAATAACAAACATAAAATAGCTCCAGGCTTCTGTTAGGGGGTGATAGGGACTAAACCCCCTCCCACTAATATTTGGCTTTTAATATTTCCCTTTTTTTACCTGTTATTTCCTTTAAAATTTCAGTTATTTTTTGAGGCAATATAAAAATAAGAAAAGAATTTAAAAAAAAACCATTTTGGAGGGGGGGGAAGGGGTGTCCACCCCACTCTTTGGTTTCCCAAAATACTGTTTTATTCTTTTGTGTTTGGCTAGTGCTTGTTGTAGAGGTTTTTTAATTTTGTCTATAGGGTTTGGCCCGAAATAAATAAATAATCAATTGGTGTATAATATTATAAATGGGGTGTGGGGTGAGGGTATATACCTATGTGCGGGCGTGTTCTTGTGACTTCCCCCACTCGGGGTCTATTATATTTGACTGGCCTTACTCCTGTTCCTGTCTTGTCTCTCTTTCCCTCAACCGAAGAACCTCGGAGATGAATGGAGCGCGTTGGATTCGGGGTTTTTGTTGGAATTTTCAGTGTTAACCGTGGAAGTGCGAGAATAGTGTATATATGGTTAATTAATGGGTTTTATTTTCTGGGCTTAAAAGATTTTAATATTTACATGGTCTTATTTGGGTTTTCGGGAATATATAGGATTAAGCGGTACCCGGTTGTGTGTTTAAAGGAAATATTACTAATGGGTTTAGTGTCTCTCACCAAGAATAACCAAGGGTATTCTTTGTTTACCTTTTGATTAACCTCAAGGAACACATCTCTATGCCACATTTATACATAAATAAAAAAATCCAAAACATAAAGGCCTATAAGAGGGGTAATTTTACCGGGGTTTAGGAGGTGCTCTTAAAAAACACCTTTTTTTATATAACCGCTTATGGAAAAACCCCACTTGGTAGGGGGGACAATTTTGGGTTTATCCCAGTTGAAAGCTTTTTAAGGTTCTAGGGAGGGGCTTTGGGTGGTGTGGGGAGTGGGGGCGTTTGAATCCTGTTTTTGACGGGATTTCCGGGATTTTTTTTTTTACCTTGCATTTTTTATGACTTGTCCGTTTTTAACCTTCCCCCACCGCCTAAAAAATATATAAAAACCTCCTACGAAAATTTTTCCCGGGGAGAATATAATTTACTCGCAAAAATTTTGGAAAACAATAAATAAAAAACAAAAAATGAACAAAACAAAAAACAAAAAAACCCAAAAATTTTAAACGAGAAAAAAAAAAAAAAAACACCAAAAAAAAAAAAAAAAAAATTGAAAGGGAAATTTTTTTTCCAAATTAGGAAAAAAAAAAAAGAGATTTTAGGGAAAACCTAAAAGGGTTTTTTTTGGAAAACCGGGAAACCCAATTTGGTTTGACGCCATTTTTCTTTTCCTAAAAATTATTTTTATGGGTTTTTTAAAAAAAGGCCGGAGTTTCTCAAGGGATAAAAAAAAAAATTTTCTGGGGAACTTGGGGACCCGGGGCGTTGTTGAAAGGGGGGGGGGGGGGGGGGGGGGCCCTTTTATTAAGTGGGGGCTTCGGGTTTTTTCCTAAAGGCTATGGCTTCGCGACATTTTTATAAAACCAAAAAATCAGGGCGGGTCAAAGAACGAATAAAACTACAAAATGGGATTTTTAGAGATATTTGTCCCAGATTATAAAATTGTTCGAAGGATTTCGGTTTAAAAAAAAATACAACCCCACATTCTTTCAAAGTCGGAAGGTGTCTTTTCTTATATAGCACTTTTGTGGGATACGTTTTTTTTTTTTTGGTGGATTTCCTTTGGTAACTCTTTTTCCTCTCCATTTTTAGTGGGATTTGATGCTTTTTTCGCCCAACCCGGTTAAAAAAATAGGTTTCCCCCACAATGTTAGGGTGTCGTCTTAAAAAGACATTCCCAAGAAGTGTGCGGGGTATGTGTTTGGAGCGAAACACTATTATGTTTTTTTTCGAAAAAAAGGTCCCCTTTTTGGCCCCCCCAAAAAAAAAAAAAAAGGGGGATTTCCTTTTTTTTTTGGGGGGCTCCCCCACCCTAAAAAGGGGGTTGCAGGGTTTTTTTTACCACATTGGAAAATTTCTGCGTTTTTACTTTTTTTTTTGGCCAAGGGCGTTTTACGGTTGGGTAAAATGGATGACGTTTAACTTTTTCCCATTCTTTTCTGGCCGGGCTCGCGGCGAAATTTCCGGGGGATTGGGTTTTTTTGGGGGGTATTGTTTATTTTAAAAAGAAAAAAAGTGGCCGGGTAAAAAATAGGGGGGGGGGTTGGGGAACCTGGGGGTTTTTGGGGGGGGGGCAAAAAACAAAAATTTTAAAAAAAATTTTTACGGGTAATGTTTGTTTTGCTTTACAATAGTAAAAAAAAAAAAGGATATTTCTTTTTCCCCCCAATTTTTTGCCCAAAAATAAAAGGGGTTTTCTGGCCATCTTTTGCCGGTTCGCAGCCATTGGGTTGGTTTAGGGGGGTGAAACTTTTTTTCCAATTTTAACCAAAAAAGGGGGCGAGGGGGGGAGAAAAAAAATAAAAAATAATTTTTTCATCAACCCCCCACAAATAAATGTGGGGTTTTTTTTTGCTCATAATTTTAGGGGGACTTACCATGTCCACAACTCTTATTTTTGGGGCCGGTTTCCGCAAAGGGGCCGGGGGGAACTTGTTGGTTTGGAATGTGGTTTATTTGTTAAAAATAGGGGGGGCCGGAAGGTTTTTAAAATAAAAATTTACGAGGCGGTTTTTTTGTATGGACCTTAAGGAAATGACAAAAAAACATTGGCCCCACAACAACCTTGGGGGGGGAACCTACCCCAGGGACAAGGGGGGGGTTTCACTAATAGAAAAATAAAAAAGAGGCTTCTTGTTCTCTTTAAAAGGGGACTTCGTTAAATGTGTGGGTTGAAAGTTATATGTTTTTTCGGGGGTCCGGGCCCCATTAATAAGAAAAGGGGTGGGGGGGCACCACTCCTCACGATAATACGTGTGAAATGATCAGAGGACTTGAATGTGTGTAGGCTCTCCCGAGTTCTTGTGGGCAGGTGGTGTTCTCTGGAGGTGTTTGAGGATTAGAAACTACTTAGCTGTCTAGATGATTTCATAGCCTTTATCTCTTAAGACTAGATTAATATAAAAGGAATCGAGCGAAATCAATTTTACAAGCCAAAAATAATAAATATGATTAGAGGAAAATGATCGGAATATGGGAGATAAGGGTATGGATCAACAAGAGTAACTCTCTATGGGATAATTTTGAGCCATCGAATGCTTAATGAAAGAACAATTTGACTTCGTTACGGCTTCAAGTAAATGTGTTTAGTCTGGGTGGGGGGGCTTGTGATAAACATCAAAAGGACGATGAATTTAACCGTCAAGGGCTCGCTCCCTCTCTATGGAGTCGGTCGTTTTACTCGATGATCACTCATAGTTATCCTTAGGATAATGAAAGTCATCATACCGATTCACCCAAACCGAATAAGTATATTTGTACAATATTAAGATTAACCCTCCCCCATCCAATAATAAGTAGATAACCGGGTCATTTTTGGAATTTAAGAGATTTAGTAGTCTCTTTCCGCCCCCCCCTGAACGTTTTGCTACTTTCAAAGGTTAGTAGCAAAGACGGATGGACGAATTTTGATTTCAAACGGGTGTGAGGCTATAACATTGCGTGAGGACACGACAATACCTTAGTCTGGGGGATTTGGTATGTGCTTAAACAATACCTTTTTCTTGACCAAATTAAGATCAAAAGATTTACAAAAACCGCAGAATAGAATGCCAAATATATGTGTTTTCGTTGTTGTATAACATGCAGGTAATAAAATTTATGAGAAAACGACAAACACCGAGGACAAAAACCACGAAAAACGAGGACACGAGAATGAAAAGAGAAAAATATATATCATAGCCGGGAATGCCAAATAGCAAAAGAAGCTCAAAAGGGTCCATTCAAGTCCCTCAAGATTAAAGAAATGACACAAAAGAACCCTTGGATTAAGTTTGATCAAATGTGCCACAAGTGGTCCCTGAAGTTTCAAGGATATTGTCAAATAAGGCCCTGAAAGAATAAATTGAAAAAAAATGACATGCCAAGCCCTCCAAGAATTCAAGTTTACAAGATAGCCCCTTGGAATAAACTTTCATTAATTTACAGCTTAGTCCCTAAACTTTCAGAAAATACATAATTGGTCCTGGAGTATATATATATCACAAAAAACCTACACTACATACCTAAATCAATAACAACTAAATAACCCAAAAATAATAAACCAAACACTATATTCTCATTTAACACCCTATTACTACTCCCCTGCGCCCAAAATAAATCCTAAAAACCCAACACACCAACGTAATACAGTCGATAACCAAATATTGTTACGGAGGATGGCAGGGGCACTGAGGACTTTCTCGGACTTAGGAAAAATAGTTGTAGTTTAGGTTTTGACCTTGTTCTCTACAACTGAGGCTCTGATACCAATCTGTAACACCCCCATTTTCACAGTTCGAAGCAGATTTAGGGTTGGGGTATCACTTCATGGAATCACAGTTACAGTAATAGAAAACGACTAGAAAAGAGACGTTTTTATAAATATGTTATCATTCATTGAAATATCAGAGTTCTTTTTTTATTAAGAAGAGGTCCCTTAAATCTAAGTGTGAAATAGTATTTGAATGATAACAGGGTTGAAAGTCCTCCGAGTTCAGTGCCGTTCCATGCCATAGATCCGTAGCAGTCATATACCTAGGACACATGCTTAAAAAGTCAACACTAGGTGTTGAGTGAGAGTCATAGGTTTAAGTGTTAGTGAATACAAGTTCCACAGGGTTCAGTTGTTACACCCTTCAAGGAAAATGTAGAGTTTGTGATAATTGCAATGCATGTACAATTATCAAGAGTGGGTATGTTGCACTAAGCTCATGAACCACACGTTAACAGTCCAGATCATGGGGTCTGCAGAGCAAACCATGATGGGACGGGAAGGATAACATACCAAAGTTAATCCTTCAGAAGGTTCAAATATAATACTTATTGGTACCCTCCAAAGAGAGGTAGTACCAACGGGAGTTGTCAAACTCCAATAGATCTATCAATTATATTCGCGTTCACTCGCAAGTGATTAGATTCATGAATTTAGGTGTATAGTGGTGGCAAGTAGTTTACTCGTGCAACAACCAAAGAAAAAGACTTGTATTCGATTTAAAGAGAGTAGTAAGCATGTATCCCCCTCACAAGGTTTATAAAGCATTTAGAAAGTGTGAGGCTATGAACACTCACCTGGGTTTAGGGAAATCTGATTGATGTCAAAGTGACTCGGAGACTAGACTTCTTTACTCACGTATCCTAGGATTTCTTATAGGTGTGGGTGTATGTCAAGCTCTAGTTGTTTTGTTTAAGTTGCTCAACTAATCCTTCTTAGGGTCTCTAGTATTAGATATAACATAACACCGTTCGGGCCATCATAATTCAAAATTACATACTCATCACATGAAGCTCCCTAGTATTGTATTATGTTATTAAACATAATATCGTTCGGGCCATCATAATTCAGAAGTATATAATCCTCACATGAAGTTCCCTAGTATTGCATTATGTTGTTAAGTATTTAGGTTATAGATATAACATAACATCGTTCGGGCTATCATAATCCAGAGGTCATGTAGTAAATGTTTGAGGAGCCAGGGCACTTTAAATCGTAAACCCAACAAACTCGTCAAAACGAATACCCAAATGAAACCCCTCACATGAAGCTCCCTACTACTGTGTTATGTTGTTAAGTAAAAGATAGTTTTTAGTTTTATATGAAAATACTTTCACTTTATACCCTTATAGTTTTATATATTTTCATAATCTATCCTAAACTTATAAACTTATATCATTAACTATCTAGACTTGACACAATTAGCCCCTATACTTATATATTTTAGGAAAATGACAGAAATGACCCTTGGATTTATAAGTTTTCAAAATTTACCATTTATACTGTAACAACCCCATTTTCACGTTTCGCAGCGGATTTAGGGTTGGGGTATTACTTCATGGAATCACAGTTACAGTAATAGAAAACGAGTCGAAAAGAGACGTTTTTATAAATAAGTTATCATTCATTAAAATATCAGAGTTTTATTAAGATGAGGTCCCGTGAATCTAAGTGTGAAATAGTGTATGAATGATAACAAGATTGAAAGTCCTCCGAGTTCAGTGCCTCCTTCTGCCATGTCTCCATAATTATGATATACCTAGGATACATGCTTAAAAAGTCAACACTAGGTGTTGAGTGAGAATCATAGGTTTAAGTGTTAGTGAATACAAGTTCCCTGGGCTTCGTTGTTACACCCATCTGGGAAAATGTTGTGTGTGTGTATGATAATTGTGATGCATGCACAATTATCATGAGTGGGGTATGTTGCACTAAGCTCATGAACCACGCGTTAACAATCTGGGTCATGTTGGCTGCAGACCCAACATGAGGGGATGGGAAGGATAACTTGCCAAAGTTAATCCTTCAGTGGGTTCAAATATAGTACTTATTGGTACCATCCAGAAAGATGTTAATACCAACGGGAGTTGTCAAACTCCAATAGATCTATCAACTATATTCGCGTTCGCGTGGGTAAAATATCCCAAACGATTAGATTCATGAATTTTAGTTATGTAGTGGTGGCAGATAGTTTACTCGTACAACAACCAAAGAAAAATACTTGTATTCGGTTTTAAGTAAAGCAAGTAGCACGTATCCCCCTCACAGGGTTTGTAAAGCATTTAGAAAGTGTTTTAAAAAGTGTGAGGCTATGAAAACTCACCTGGGCTTAGGGAATTCTAACTAGTGCAAAGAGTGACTCGGAAACTAGACTGCCTTACTCACGTATCCTGATGTTGTTGTAGTTGTGGATGTATGTCAAGCTTTAGTTGTTTAGTTTATGTTTCTTAAGTAATTATTCTTAGGGTTCTTAAAGTCTTAGATATAACACAACACCGTTCAAGCCATCACAATTCAGAAGTATAAGACTCCTCACATGAAGCTCCCTACTATTGTATTATGTTATCAACATAATACCGTTCGGGCCATCATAATTCAGAAGTTAATACTCCTCACATGAAGCTCCTTACTATTGAGTTATGTTGTTATTAGGGTATAGTTATAACATAACACCGTTCGGGCCATCATAATTCAGAAGTATATGCAATAATCGTTTGAGGAGTCAGGGCACTTTAAATCGTAAACCCAACAAACTCGTCAGAACGAAATATTGATGAACTCAAATAAGTACATTTTATCATCATCATTTATCCTATTTATTTAGCTTGTTTTACTTTATTATGTATGAGAATCGGTGCATTCATTGTATAATTTGCATATTTACTGTTTTTGTGTGTTTTTATTTTCTGTAATTTTATTTTTATTTTTATTTTTCTTTCTTTGTACTGCTGTCGTTGTATTGTGCTGATACAAACGATACGGCGCAGCTGTTTCTCAGATGCGGCATATTGCGTTTTAATTTTATAAAAGTACAACGCGTTTAATAACTCGAGTACGACGCATCTTTCCCCAAGATACGGCGTATTCTGTTTTTGATACGAAATTTTTCAAAACCCTAACGCCATGCGACGCATTTGTTTTCACAGATACGTCGTATTTAATGTTTAAATTAAAAACAGTTTTCGAATTATTAAACAGAAGCGGCGCATCGATTTTTATCGATACGGCGCATTTACTAAATCAAAAATCTTGTATTTTGAAACGTAACGAAAATACGGCACATTAGCTTCTGCTAATACGGCGCATTTAATTTTTATAAATATAATTGATTTTTGATATCTAACAGGTACGGCACATTCTAATTCAAAAGCGGCGTATCTATTTTCTAAAATAAAATTCTGATTTAATTTTAACGTAATAAGATATGGCGTATCCTTTTTCAAGGATACGGCGCATCGTCTGCAGATATCAGCAACTTTTATTTTTCGTATTCCGTTTTCGTTGTTAATTTTCTGATATAATACTTTCTTGAACATACCCTACTGATGCTTTTGTGATGATTTCAGGAAGTGCATGACCAGAAGTTCAACTAAGAACTTAATTACACCTTTCGAAGAACCTGAATGAGTTTACATTCATTAAGAAGGCTTTTCAACACAAGAGGCTTTGAAGTTTCAAGTTCATTCGAGCTTGATTATTTTTCTGAACAAGAGGAGGAAGAAGAAACAGATACAATGACGGAAAACACTACTATGGAGGAATATATGAACAAAACTGATGAGACGAAAAATGTTACGTTTTAGGGGTCAGTTTGAGCCCTAATTCGTATATTATTTGATCGGATTTCACCCAAAGTCGTTTCTTTTCTCATTTTAGGTACTTTTGAGGAGAAAATCACAAAAGAAGCATTTTCGGGCGTTTTCGGAGTGAAAAAGTGCGGAAAACAACAAAATCTCAAAAGACCCTAAAGTGCACAGAAGGTGACGGCGTCACAAGCTTCAACGTGACGACGTCAGGAACAAATGAAGTGAAGAAATTGGAAGTTACTCATGACGGGCCAGAGAGTTTTTAGCCTAGTTTGGTGACGGCGTCAGGGAAGGCCGTCAGATCTGGAACAAGGCGGCGTGACGACGTCAAGAAGGCCATCACAAAACCCTAATCGTCGGCGTGACGGCGTCACACCTTGGGCTGACGCCGTCAGCCCGTATTATCTATATATATAGGACGATTTTTATTGTTTTAAAAGAGGAACTTGGTGGAGAACTTAAGGGTTAAACCCTAGCTCGTGTATCACAGACCTTAGAGGGTACTTTTACCCCTCTAACTTGCATGTTTAATCTAAGATAAGTCTTCATTCAATCCATACAATATGTCTATGTGTTGTATGATTTATGTTTGTGCTTTTCTTTCCTTTAACATGCTAGGCTAAATTAACTTGTGTTTGCTTAGATCTAATGAAACCTAACTATTGATTATCATGTGATGTGTATGTTGTGATTGTGATTTGGATGAATGTTTCATCTACGTTAGACTTAAGAAAACTGGCTAACCTCCTATACGGTAACAAGCTTGAACGTCTTAGGAAACGTGAATCGTATGTGCGTTAATCGATTTTAAGGTAGTATTTCATGCGTAGGTTGCTATCGGTGAGCTTATGATAGGATACTTGACGTATCGTCATAGAGTGAGGTAGGAGCTTATAGAGTTAGGGAATTGAACGCACTCCCTACGACTTGTTAGGAATACACCCGTCATCCACGCAAACTCAACATACTAATTACATGGTAAAAGATAGTTAGGGAGTAATGAAATCTAAGTAAACACTACTTTCCCCACCATTGTTTTCTCAAAACTTTAATTTAATTGCATAAGTAGATAACTTGGGTTAGTTGACTAGCAACTAATTCCGCCCACTCCTTCAAAACCGAGATTTTACTGCTTTCAAAAAAACATAAAAATACAAAAATAATCATCCTCCACCCTTAGACCTTAATTAGAGTAGTCTTTAACCTAACGAACACTATTCCCTGTGAGAGAACGATCAATCCCCCGGTACTTGCCACTACACTATACTACATCGGTCAGGTACACTGCCTGGTGGGGATTGTAAGCCTCTTGAGATCCCTTAAGAGGTAAAACAAAGTGCGTAAGCAAACCCACGCGCATCAAGTTTTTGGCGCCGCTGCCGGGGAATAGTTATTGTTTAGGTTAATTTTTATTTTTAATTAGGTCTACTCACTAGACTCCTTTCTAGTGAGATTTTATTTTATTTTTCTAGGATCTCTTTAGTCTATCTTTTTCTTCGTGTTTTTGTTCGTAACCATTACCATCCGACATCATGGAAGGTGGTAATCTTCTCGACCCAAACAACCAAAACTTTCCCAACCCACCTCCTAGAGCCCGCACTTTAGGAGAGTACTCCCGACCTAGCCATCAAGGCTATCGAAACACCATTGAGCTCAACCAAGGAGCCAATGTGACACCCTTGAGATCCGACACCATCCGGTTGGTGCAAAGCGGATGCGCATTCCATGGGCTTCGTTCCGAAGACCCAAATCAACACCTTAAGGACTTCCTCAAAATCGTAGATTCTATAGACCTTAGTGTTGACACCCGAGAGGCCACCCGACTACGCCTATTCCAATTCTCTCTACGTGACCAAGCTAGTCAATGGCTTGAGCGCTTACCCGCAGGATCCATCACCACTTGGGACGACCTAACCACCCTCTTCCTTGCCCAATTTTTCCCACCGGGGAGAACTAGCAAACTTAGGAGCGACATCTTGATGTTCCAACAACATCAAGGCGAAACCCTTTATGAGGCATGGAGCCGATTCAAAGACCTACTTCACAAAGTCCCTCACCACGGCATAGAACTTTGGCTCCAAGTCCAAATATTCTATGACCACATCAACCCCTCCACAAAGCGAACCATTGACCAAGCGGCCGGTGGTAAGCTACGTGACAAAAGTGCGGAGGAATCATGGGAACTCATAGAAGATCTCGCCCTCTATGACAACGAAAGTTGGAACGGGTCCCATGAATCAAACGGAACGGTTAAGGCAATATCTTTGCCTTTAAACAATTCGAGCACTCCCGATCGTAGGATCACGGAACTTGAGGGTCAAGTCGAACATCTCATGAAATCCTGCGAACCTCCTAAACCCTCTAGTCAAGAACACGCAAGAACCCTCACGCGAGCTTTCGTAGACTACGTGTCCTCCCAAAATGGAAAGTCCGGCGATAGGTGGGCAACTCCAAGACAAGGGCCTCGGAACTTCAAAGAAGCTTATGAGGCATGGAAGGACAAACCCAATTTCAGCTGGAGCCAAACTCGCAGCGTATCTTTCGGTGACCCGCAGCCATTCGCTCAACCTCAACACTCAACTCCCCAATATCAAGAAGAAGTGGTGCGTAATTTCATGTCATCTCAAGAAGCTAAATTGTCTAAACTTGAAGCTCAATTTAGACAACAACAAGTAGAGATGAACAATAAAATTGACAACCTCCTGAAAGTTGCTCACGCTCAATTCGCTACCGCTCCGATTGAAGAGGTCAAGTCGATTTCAGCGGCCCCACCTAGTAGCCAGACCTACCCCCCCCCGTTAAAATCAAGCATCCCAGCAAGCTTTTCAAATCTAGTTCACCTAGAAACAAGACAACAACGGGTCACTCGCCCTCTGGCCCTACCCACTTTGTCAATACTGTCACTATTGCATCCAAACCCAACCCAACCGACGACAGTCAGTCAACGCTGGAAGAAAAGGCCAACGATGATGAAGTGGCAAAAGGGGATGAGTTGAAGGGGGAAGATGAAGCACCCGCGAAGCCCTTGAGCTCACCGAGCAAAGATCCTAGAGAGGAGCTCGAAAAGGACACAGCTAAGACGCCAGGAGAGCTCGAGGAGGAAATGGATGATGATACTCCTAAGACCTTCGAGATATCCTGTACTACTAGAAAAAAGTTCATAGGAAATGCTTGCATAAATCCTGACTTCCCGATAAATGCGATATCCCTTTCTCTCTACAACGAAGCGTTTCCTCAACAAGTTACCTACGAAGGGCTCAATATGGTCGGAACAATAAAAAAGGCGCCAATTGAGATAGGGATGTTTATCTTTGACATCGAGTTGACCGTATTCAATGATATAAGCGCAATCACTGGCCCAGCCTTAACTAACCTAGTCTTAGGGAGACCATTCGTGGAAATAACAGGAGTGATACTCAATGAGGATGATGGCAGCGCATTATTCGCTGATGGTGTCAGGAGGGTAATTTTTAGGAGTGGACGGGAAGAAGTGTATGAGTATCAACCATCGGCTATGGGCAACATGTGGGGGCTGCAAGGCAGAAGGCCCGACAGAATTAAAAGGTGTGACCCAAATAACCTCAAAATACCTTGCATGATTGGCCCTAGATATTTCTATAATATTTACATTGACACATGTTTACCCAAAAATGTGATGTCTTTGTTTCATTATAACAACATTTGTAAATGGGGGATGATCTATAAGGGGAAGGACGATGTCGGCATCGACGACGATGTACAAGTGTTGGTGGGAAACATGATGTTCACTACGAGCTTCACGATCGTCGATAATATCGAGGAATACATCGATCCAAGGCTAGCGCAAGTCGTCCTCGGGACACCTTTCTGCAATACCGCGAGCTTAGTTGTGGATGAACGCAATGGGGTCATGACCTTTACCGACGGAGTTAGGAAAGTGTCGTACCAAACACCATACAAAGCGAGAGAGTTTAGGGAAATAGATTGTGAAGGGCTCGATGGGCTAGGTTCTCAACTCGTATTGTGTGACGATGACGTGAGAAGGGGATGCGAGAACACATCCGACTTAGCAAGTGGGTTCTTCAATGATGCCCATAAACTTGGCTCCAAGTATCAAACCAACCCCCTTGAATTCGAGGACCCAAAATACCTTCACTATGAGAGTGATACTGACGAGGGATCAGCAGATGACCTCGACGATGGAGTCACGTAACGAGGCAAAGCCTCGAGTCTAGCTACAAGACTCTCTAATAAAGAAAAGCGCTTCGTGGGAGGCACCCCATGCCTATCTTTGTTTGTTTTTATGTTTTTATTTGTTTCCGTATGCATGTTTATTGTTATTGTTTGAGATTCATGATTATAAGTTGATTGTAAAAATGCTTTATTTTGTTTTTAACTTCGTCTTAATCACGTATAAAGGTATTTTGCAAAAGTTAAGTGTAAGGGAAATCTAAATAAGTTTAAAAGAACATATCGAAACATGAATCACAACAATAAGTAATTAGCATACATACTCGTAATTGTTAGAGTCAAATGCTTGTATCGAGTCATAATGATTTTCTGCAGAATTTCCAGGAATTAAGACATAGGTTTTGCAAGAAATTTTCCGGAAACACAACTAAAACTTTCTGTCAGACCACTCTGACGGTGTCAGGGGTTAATACCTGACGACGTCAGGTGTAAAATTCTGGAATTTATTTGTTGATTAAGTTTTCTAAACGGAACTTGTATGTTTGTTAAAATCTCATCTTATAAATTCCAGGAAACCTGTAGAAAATTCATTCCACAAGCATTATATCTTACTTGCTTTCTAGGTTAACGTATATATATATAT
>LBNU01027812.1:139014-154849 GCA_014162995.1 Artemisia annua | reverse complement strand
TTGCAGGAGTGATAATTGATCATCCATGGCATCAAACCAAGTAAGTAATATCATTATTTTCATTTAATTAGGTTTTAATTCGGATTATTAAAATTAGGTCACGAATTGGGAATTTTTGATTTAGTTCGAATTGAGATGTAATCTTTTGGGGATAAGTGATTAGATGATAGTAGAATAGATTGCAAAAAGAATTAGATCAATTGATTAGGTATTGAGTAAGAATTAATTGATTGAATTTTCGGATTGAATTGGGTAAAAATTTTGGAGCTAATTTGTTTGCAATTGATGAATCCCAGGTGTTACATGCTTGATAATTAGTGATGTTAGGCTATTGCATTGTTAATTAGAGCACTAATTGGAAGATTTTTGTAGATGGTGTTCTTGAGTGTCATAGGATAATTAGGTTGATGCATGGAGATGTTACGAATCGTAAATAGGAAAGTTCAGATGTTAGAAGCACTCTAAGATGGTCAATTACAAGTTAGAAGGAAGATTGGATTGAATGAAAATCGATAGGATTGGATTTGGAAAACAAATTGTTCACAGAACCTCCAACCGATTCGGTTGCGGGATGATACCGATCGGTTGGAGTGTGTCAATAGATCCATCCGATCGGATGGAGCTCAATCCGATCGGATGGATGCTATGGTAAGTTTTTTTTGACATTTTGCAAAATGCGTTTTCTAGTTTCTAAATTGATTTGTATTAGTTGTTATACTCTTATATTAACATAATTTGAGTTTTCTTTCAGGGAAATGCTGCAGGTTCGGGTCGTATTCGAAGAAACCCGATTGTTAACAAGTTTACGAAAAGAAACGAGAAAAGAAGGTCAATTTTAGTTTGAAACCGGAGTCTAATGACAATGTCAAGTTCTCTCACGTGCAAAACAAAGATGAAAAGAATGCTTATATGGAACGTCTTTCAAAACTCCAAATAAGAGATATTGATAAACCTAGATTGATTGATTGGGATTTGTTTGCGGATTATGAGTGTGAAGATCAGCTGAGAAACATGATGACTATGACTTATGTGTATCCCGGTGATGGGGATAGGTTTGAAGACTACTCATGGGAAAGAGCTTTTAGTATCCGAGAAGATGTTTACCGGGAATGGTGTTTAGTGTTCTTTTCTACCTTTTACTTTGATAGGAAAGTGGTTGATGTTCTTGGGGATCTTTGTATTTGGATTAGGTTGTGTGGTCGTGAACACACTTTCTCTTTGCCAAATTTTGCAGTTGCCCTAGGTTTGTATGAGCAGAATGAGGTTGATCATAGGTTGTTTGGGCCACATTTTGTGAGCTTGGCTAGAGATCATGATCAATACACGGGTATTGATGCTTATTGGAATAGAATTGGTGATCCATATTGTTCTAGGAGGAATGCTTCTAAGATTAGGAACCCGTTGTTGAAGCTTTTGCAAAAGATGATTTCTTGGGGAGTGTTGCATAGGACCGGTAGTCAAGAAAAATGCAGTCAACCGGACCTATGGGTGATGAAGTTACTTGAGGAAGATAAGAATGGGAATACGGCATGGATTATTGCCGAATATCTTCCTAAGAGAGCCCCGAGGATCAAGAAACAAAGTGATATTTGTGCAGGTCATTATGTGACCGTTTTGGCTAAGAATCTTGGGTATTATAGTGATAATGAGTTGAGAAAGTGTCGAGGGAAGATGGAAAGTGAGAAATGGGATGCTTTTAGTTTCGGAAAAGCATTGGATAGGAAGAATAAGACTTTGGGACCTTGGACCGAACCAAGTGTGGGGGCACCATCGGGAGTTTCTATGGAGGCACCACCACAACCTCAAATGGGAAGTTTTCCGGGGAATGCACAAAGTGGTTTTGATTCTGGATGGGGTGATTGGAACCGAGAGTTGAATGCTATTTAGTGTAGGGAAGTTTGGAAAGATTCAATGATGATGAGGAATAATTACAACTATGATTATTCCATGCCGATGCTCCAACACTTGGCACAAGATGCCAATTATGAGGTACCTCCCTACAACCCACCAAATGTTCCACCATACCTGCTATCATACTCTCCTTATCCTGGTCCATATCCCTATCCTTATCCTGGTTATTCACCATTCCCCGAGCCATGCCCTCCATACGGTAGACTTCCCGAGTATGGTGGTTCAAGTTTCAATGTTGGTGGATCGAGTTTCAATCCTGGAGGTTCGAATTTTGATGTTGGTGGTTCGTCATCAAGAGTTGGAAAGAAGAAGCGTCGAGTGGAAGATGATGAGGATGATGAAGAGGAGAGCGAGGATGAGTTCATCAACCCCGACATGGATTATGATGATGACGAGTGATCGTCATGTGGTTTATGGTTTGTTATAAAAAAAAATTATGTGTCGAATTATTTCTATTTCCACTTTCTTTAACTATTTCTTTTCGGATTTATTACGTAACTTTGTTAACTCTTTATTTCGTTTAAATATGTTTGTGTTTGTGTTTGTTTGGTTGTTTCGTATATTTTGCAGTTTTCTTGCAGGGGTTTTGTTACGGAAGCATATAGTTGATCAACGTTCGGAGTCGATAAACTCATTTGCTTATTATGATCAAATATGCATATTACGTATTAAACTCCGGTATATTCTAAATTTTTCCATTTCCTTTACTTTGAAGTCATTTTTATTACATTGAGGACAATGCAAAACTTAAGTGTAGGGGAGGGAAGAAAATAGAAAAATTGCATAATTTTTAATTTTTAAATTTTTGTTTTTTTTAGAGTCGAGAACTTTAGTAACTAGAGGTAGTTCGCCCTTCATATTTTAGTTAAAATAAGATTGATTCAATGGTAAATAATAAGGATAATTTTGGAGAATAAATTAAGTTTAATGAGCAATTTGTCTCGGAATTGATAACATTTGCTAGCACAATTTTATACCCTTATTATTTTAAATTGTGAGGATTAGTTTTTTTATGTGAATAGTATTTCTCATGCTAATTATATATTTCATTATGAGTGTGCTGGTGATTGTGTTGATTCTAATGTTGGATGTTCCGGTTGATAAGGAGCTACCTTTGTTGTTGGGTAGGCCATTCTTGAGAACATGTGGAGTGATAATAGATATGGGAAGAGGTACCATGACAATTGACGATGGTATTCTTAAGAATACTTACTATCCAAAGCCTAGAGGAGGTAGTAATGGGGATGATAATGACAAGGACCAAGAGGAGGATTACCTTGGTTGCTTTGAAGTTGGTAGAGATGAAGACGGTAGGCCTACGTTTGGCCCGGTGACACCTAGTTTCTTTGATATTGAGGACGAAATGGAAAGGGCTCTAGCAATTTGAGGCTTTCTTTAATCCTTTCAAAAACATCTTTGGGTTTAATAAATTGACAGATTTTCTTGGATCTTTACCGGTTCAATTGAAGAACTTGGAATGGGGATCCGATGGTCCTAGCACTTACAAAAGAGAAGATGGAGATGGGGATTGGCATTGCAAATTTGATATCATATGTCCTAGCGGGAGAAAATTTGCACGAAGTTTCAAAACCCAAAAGACTACTAGGAAGGTGTCCAACAAGTATCGAAGTGAAGACATTCTAAGGAATGAATATTTCTATGGATGAAGAAGAAAGATCACAAGAATAAAGCACATCTTGTGCTAGTTGTTTGTTTCGTATTTTAATTTCATGCAATTTCTTTATTTTATGTTTTTATGCATTTTATGTTTAAATTAAGACTATCTATCTATCTATCATGTTTGCTAGTTTTATTTTATATGGAATTAAGTTATGTTTTTTTTAGTCTTAAGTTTTAGAAGTAGATATAATGACCAATTTTTGGTAGACCATGTGTGTTTGGAATATATTCATACAAAAGAAAAGTTTTTGAAAAGAAGAAATAAAAGCTACTAGTTGCTTGTATCAAGTCAAGTGGTAGAGGAAGCTTTGAAAAATCAATTTCATACAAACCCAAAACGGATGGATTCATAACTGATCAGATGGAATTGAATATATAAGCCCAAGTTTTAAAAAAAATTCAAGAAACCCACACACACACAATCCACCAAAATTGGGGTCATATAATTCGACCATAGGAAGTTGTTTGAGAATTGCAGGAGTGATAATTGATCATCCATGGCATCAAACCAAGTAAGTAATATCATTATTTTCATTTAATTAGATTTTAATTCGG
The DNA here is from genome assembly GCA_014162995.1 of Artemisia annua. NCBI lineage: Eukaryota > Viridiplantae > Streptophyta > Magnoliopsida > Asterales > Asteraceae > Artemisia > Artemisia annua. The sequence continues at coordinate 150,703 of LBNU01027812.1, read as the reverse complement.
ATTATAAAAATTAGTTCACGAATTGGGTATTTTTGATTTAGTTCGAATTGAGATGTAATCTTTTGGGGATAAGTGATTAGATGATAGTAGAATAGATTGCAAAAAGAATTAGATCAATTGATTAAGTATTGAGTAAGAATTAATTGATTGAATTTTCGGATTGAATTGGGTAAAAATTTTGGAGCTAATTTGTTTGCAATTGATGAATCCCAGGTGTTACATGCTTGATAATTAGTGATGTTAGGCTATTGCATTGTTAATTAGAGCACTAATTGGAAGATTTTTGTAGATGGTGTTCTTGAGTGTCATAAGATTATTAGGTTGATGCATGGAGATGTTACGAATCGTTAATAGGAAAGTTCAGATGTTAGAAGCACTCTAAGATGGTCAATTACAAGATAGAAGGAAGATTGGATTGAATGAAAATCGATAGGATTGGATTTGGAAAACAAATTGTTCACAGAACCTCCAACCGATTCGGTTACGGGATGATACCGATCGGTTGGAGTGTGTCAATAGATCCATCCGATCGGATGGAGCTCAATCCGATCGGATGGATGCTATGGTAAGTTTTTTTTGACATTTTGCAAAATGCGTTTTCTAGTTTCTAAATTGATTGGTATTAGTTGTTATACTCTTATATTAACATAATTTGAGTTTTCTTTTAGGGAAATGCTGTAGGTTCGGGTCGTATTCGAAGAAACCCGATTGTTAACAAGTTTACGAAAAGAAACGAGAGAAAGAAGGTCAATTTTAGTTTGAAACCGGAGTCTAATGACAATGTCAAGTTCTCTCACGTGCAAAACAAAGATGAAAAGAATGCTTATATGGAACGTCTTTCAAAACTCCAAAAAAGAGATATTGATAAACCTAGATTGATTGATTGGGATTTGTTTGCGGATTATGAGTGTGAAGATCAGCTGAGAAACATGATGACTATGACTTATGTGTATCCCGGTGATGGGGATAGGTTTGAAGACTACTCATGGGAAAGAGCTTTTAGTATCCGAGAAGATGTTTACCGGGAATGGTGTTTAGAGTTCTTTTCTACCTTTTACTTTGATAGGAAAGTGGTTGATGTTCTTGGGGATGTTTGTATTTGGATTAGGTTGTGTGGTCGCGAACACACTTTCTCTTTGCCAAATTTTGCAGTTGCCCTAGGTTTGTATGAGTAGAATGAGGTTGATCATAGGTTGTTTGGGCCACATTTTGTGAGCTTGGCTAGAGATCATGATCAATACACGGGTATTGATGCTTATTGGAATAGAGTTGGTGATCCATCTTGTTCTAGGAGGAATGCTTCTAAGATTAGGAACCCGTTGTTGAAGCTTTTGCAAAAGATGATTTCTTGGGGAGTGTTGCATAGGACCGGTAGTCAAGACAAATGCAGTCAACCGGACCTATGGGTGATGAAGTTACTTGAGGAAGATAAGAATGGGAATACGGCATGGATTATTGCTAAATATCTTTTTAAGAGAGCCCCGGGGATCAAGAAACAAAGTGATATTTGTGGAGGTCATTATGTGACCGTTTTGGCTAAGAATCTTGGGTATTATAGTGATAATGAGTTGAGGAAGTGTCGAGGGAAGATGGAAAGTGAGAAATGGGATGCTTTTAGTTTCGGAAAAGCATTGGATAGGAAGAATAAGACTTTGGGACCTTGGACCGAACCAAGTGTGGGGGCACCATCGGGAGTTTCTATGGAGGCACCACCACAACCTCAAATGGGAAGTTTTCCGGGGAATGCACAAAGTGGTTTTGATTCAGGATGGGGTGATTGGAACCGAGAGTTGAACGCTATTGAGTGTAGGGAAGTTTGGAAAGATTCAATGATGATGAGGAATAATTACAACTATGATTTTTCCATGCCGATGCTCCAACACTTGGCACAAGTTACCAATTATGAGGTACCTCCCTACAACCCACCAAATGTTCCACCATACCCGCTATCATACTCTCCTTATCCTGGTCCATATCCCTATCCTTATCCTGGTTATTCACCATTCCCCGAGCCATACCCTCCATACGGTAGACTTCCCGAGTATGGTGGTTCAAGTTTCAATGTTGGTGGATCGAGTTTCAATCCTGGAGGTTCGAATTTTGATGTTGGTGGTTCGTCATCAAGAGTTGGAAAGAAGAAGCGTCGAGTGGAAGATGATGAGGATGATGAAGAGGAGAGCGAGGACGAGTTCATCAACCCCAACATGGATTATGATGATGACGAGTGATCGTCATGTGGTTTATGGTTTGTTTTAAAAAAAAATTATGTGTCGAATTATTTCTATTTCCACTTTCTTTAACTATTTCTTTTAGGATTTATTACGTAACTTTGTTAACTCTTTATTTCGTTTAAATATGTTTGTGTTTGTGTTTGTTTGGTTGTTTCGTATATTTTGCAGTTTTCTGGCAGGGGTTTTGTTACGGAAGCATATAGTTGATCAACGTTCGGAATCGATAAACTCATTTGCTTATTATGATCAAATATGCATATTACGTATTAAACTCTAGTATATTCTAAATTTTTCCATTTCCTTTACTTTGAAGTCATTTTTATTACATTGAGGACAATGCAAAACTTAAGTGTAGGGGAGGGAAGAAAATAGAAAAATTGCATAATTTTTAATTTTTAAATTTTTGTTTTTTTTAGAGTCGAGAACTTTAGTAACTAGAGGTAGTTCGCCCTTCATATTTTAGTTAAAATAAGATTGATTCAATGGTAAATAATAAGGATAATTTTGGAGAATAAATTAAGTTTAATGAGCAATTTGTCTCGGAATTGATAACATTTGCTAGCACAATTTTATACCCTTATTATTTTAAATTGTGAGGATTAGTTTTTTTATGTGAATAGTATTTCTCAAGCTATTTATATATTTCATTATGAGGGTGCCGGTGATTGTGTTGATTCTAGAACTTGTACTTGTTATGCATTACGGTTAAAATCATTTTTGAATGATGGTAATATATTCACATGATAAGAGGCAAACTTAGGATTTAAACCAAATGGCCATCCGTTTAAAATATAACTTTTTGCTAACCACATCGGTTAGTTACACCTCGTATTTGAAACCCATTTGTTAGCGTTTATCTTTAACGCTAGATACCCCTAGTTAAACCCTTTGAGCCATCCTTTTCTTTTGTTACGTCCGGAAAAATACAAAAATATTTTACACTTTAAACCTTAGCCTAACCCCTTATCAAAGTCTAAATGGTGGGTTGCTAGTTGCTTGGTATGTTGGATTGTTTTTGATAATTAATAGTTAGCCATACTTCACCATTCATGTGTGTGCTATTTCGACAAAGATAAAGGAGACGTCTTTCTTATTTGTATTTTTGTGGTGTATGCTTATGCGAAGTGTGGGGGAGATATGATGTGATAAAAAGGAGTGTTAGGATCTAAGTTTATCAAGATTTGTCAACTCTCGGTTATTTCAGAACATGTAATAGGATGCTATTATATTTTCTTACTTATGTAAACGTGTAGAGTCCAAGAACATGTCCAATGGGCTTGAAGCCCAAGAATTACAAAGATAGGGAGGAGAGGAGTGTTGCCCTACTCCTCACCTATAAATAGGACTCTATGTATTTCATTTAACTTGTTGGTTATTTCATTATCTTAAGAAAACTCTTGCACTTTTACCTTTCATATTGATCTAATCAACCAACCTCTATTTCTCATCTTATTTCTATTCTTGTGTTTACAATATGGTGACCTAACAAGTGGTATCAGAGCCTAGAAGAAGGTGTATGTTTTGTTTTTGTACTTAACGAACCAAAAAGTTTGTTTTTACTCGTTATTCATCAATCCCCGAGCCATACCCTCCATACGGTAGACTTCCCGAGTATGGTGGTTCAAGTTTCAATGTTGGTGGATCGAGTTTCAATCCTGGAGGTTCGAATTTTGATGTTGGTGGTTCGTCATCAAGAGTTGCAAAGAAGAAGCATCGAGTGGAAGATGATGAGGATGATGAAGAGGAGAGCGAGGACGAGTTCATCAACCCCGACATGGATTATGATGATGACGAGTGATCGTCTTGTGGTTTATGGTTTGTTTTAAAAACAATTATGTATCGAATTATTTCTATTTCCACTTTCTTTAACTATTTCTTTTCGGATTTATTACGTAACTTTGTTAATTCTTTATTTCGTTAAAATATGTTTGTGTTTGTGTTTGTTTGGTTGTTTCGTATATTTTGCAGTTTTCTGGCATGGGTTTTGTTACGGAAGCATATAGTTGATCAACGTTCGGAGTCGATAAACTCATTTGCTTATTATGATCAAATATGGATATTACGTGTTAAACTCCGGTATATTCTAAATTTTTCCATTTCCTTTACTTTGAAGTCATTTTTATTACATTGAGGACAATGCAAAATTTAAGTGTGGGGGAGGGAAGAAAATAGAAAAATTGCATAATTTTTAATTTTTAAATTTTCGTTTTTTTAAGAGTCGAGAACTTTAGTAACTAGAGGTAGTTCGCCCTTCATATTTTAGTTAAAATAAGATTGATTCAATGGTAAATAATAAGGATAATTTTGGACCATAAATTAAGTTTAAAGAGCAATTTTTCTTGGAATTGATATCATTTGCTAGCACAATTTTATGCCCTTATTATTTTAAATTGTGAGGATTAGTTTTTTTTATGTGAATCGTATTTCTCATGCTATTTATATATTTCATTATGAGTGTGCCGGTGATTGTGTTGATTCTAGAACTTGTACTTGTTATGCATTACGGTTAAAATCATTTTCGAATGATGGTAATATATTCACATGATAAGAGGCAAACTTAGGATTTAAACCAAATGGCCATCCGTTTACAATATAAATTTTTTCTAACCACATCGGTTAGTTACACCTCGTATTTGGAACCCATTTGTTAGCGTTTATCTTTAACGCTAGATACCCCTAGTTAAACCCTTTGAGCCATCCTTTTCTTTTGTTACGTCCAGAAAAATACAAAAATATTTTACACTTTAAACCTTAGCCTAACCCCTTGTCAAAGTCTAAATGGTGGGTTGCTAGTTGCTTGGTATGTTGGATTGTTTTTGATGATTAATAGTTAGCCACACTTCACCATTCACGTGTGTGCCATTTCGACAAAGATAAAGGAGACGTCTTTCTTATTTGTATTTTTGTAGTGTATGCTTATGCGAAGTGTGGGGGAGATTTGATGTGATAAAAAGGAGTGTTAGGATCTAAGTTTATCAACATTTGTCAAGTCTCGATTATTTCAGAACATTTAATAGGTTGCTATTATATTTGCTTACTTATGTAAACGTGTAGAGTCCAAGAACACGTCCAATGGGCTTGAAGCCCACGAATTAGAAAGATAGGGAGGAGAGGAGTGTTGCCCTACTCCTCACCTATAAATAGGACTCTATGTATTTCATTTAACTTGTTGGTTATTTCATTATCTTAAGAAAACTATTGCACTTTTACCTTTCATATTGATCTAATCAACCAAACTCTATTTCTTATCTTATTTCTATACTTGTGTTCACAATATGGTGACCTAACTAGTGGTATCAGAGCCTAGAAGAAGGTGTAAGTTTTGTTTTTGTTCTTAACGAACCAAAAAGTTTGTTTTTACTCGTTATTCACCAATCCCGAGCCATACCCTCCCTACGGTAGACTTCCCGAGTATGGTGGTTCAAGTTTCAATGTTGGTGGATCGAGTTTCAATCCTGGAGGTTCGAATTTTGATGTTGGTGGTTCGTCATCAAGAGTTGGAAAGAAGAAGCGTCGTGTGGAAGATGATGAGGATGATGAAGAGGAGAGCGAGGACGAGTTTATCAACCCCGACATGGATTATGATGATGACGAGTGATCGTCATGTGGTTTATTGTTTGTTTTAAAAACAATTATGTGTCGAATTATTTCTATTTCCACTTTCTTTAACTATTTCTTTTCGGATTTATTACCTAACTTTGTTAACTCTTTATTTCGTTTAAATATGTTCGTGTTTGTGTTTGTTTGGTTGTTTCGTATATTTTGCAGTTTTCTTGCAGGGATTTTGTTACGGAAGCATATAGTTGATCAACGTTTGGAGTCGATAAACTCATTTGCTTATTATGATCAAATATGCATATTACGTATTAAACTCCGGTATATTCTAAATTTTTCTATTTCCTTTACTTTGAAGTCAATTTTATTACATTGAGGACAATGCAAAACTTAAGTGTGGGGGAGGGAAGAAAATAGAAAAATTGCATAATTTTTAATTTTTAAATTTTTGTTTTTTTTAGAGTCGAGAACTTTAGTAACTACAGGTAGTTCGCCCTTCATATTTTAGTTAAAATAAGATTGATTCAATGTTAAATAATAAGGATAATTTTGGAGCATAAATTAAGTTTAATGAGCAATTTGTCTCGGAATTGATAACATTTGCTAGCACAATTTTATACCCTTATTATTTTAAATTGTGAGGATTAGTTTTTTTTATGTGAATAGTATTTCTCATGCTATTTATATATTTCATTATGAGTGTGCCGGTGATTGTGTTGATTCAAGAACTTGTACTTGTTATGCATTACGGTTAAAATCATTTTCGAATGATGGTAATATATTCACATGATAAGAGGCAACCTTAGGATTTAGACCAAATGGCCATCCGTTTACAATATAAATTTTTGCTAACCACATCGGTTAGTTACACCTCGTATTTGGAACCCATTTGTTAGCGTTTATCTTTAACGCTAGATACCCCTAGTTAAACCCTTTGAGCCATCCTTTTCTTTTGTTACGTCCAGAAAAATACAAAAATATTTTACACTTTAAACCTTAGCCTAACCCCTTGTCAAAGTTTAAACGGTGGGTTGCTAGTTGCTTGGTATGTTGGATTGTTTTTGATGATTAATAGTTAGCCACACTTTACCATTCATGTGTGTGCCATTTCGACAAAGATAAAGGAGACGTCTTTCTTATTTGTATTTTTGTGGTGTATGCTTATGCGAAGTGTGGGGGAGATTTGATGTGATAAAAAGGAGTGTTAGGATCTAAGTTTATCAATATTTGTCAAGTCTCGGTTATTTCAGAACATGTAATAGGTTGCTATTATATTTGCTTACTTATGTAAACGTGTAGAGTCCAAGAACACGTCCAATGGGCTTGAAGCCCACGAATTAGAAAGATAGGGAGGAGAGGAGTGTTGCCCTACTCCTCACCTATAAATAGGACTCTATGTATTTTATTTAACTTGTTGGTTATTTCATTATCTTAAGAAAACTCTTGCACTTTGACCTTTCATATTGGTCTAATCAACCAAACTCTATTTCTCATCTTATTTCTATACTTGTGTTTACAATATGGTGACCTAACAAGTGGTATCAGAGCCTAGAAGAAGGTGTATGTTTTGTTTTTGTACTTAACGAACCAAAAAGTTTGTTTTTACTCGTTATTCACCAATCCCCGAGCCATACCCTCCGTACGGTAGACTTCCCGAGTATGGTGGTTCAAATTTCAATGTTGGTGGATCGAGTTTCAATCCTAGAGGTTCGAATTTTGATGTTGGTGGTTCGTCATCAAGAGTTGGAAAGCAGAAGCGTCGAGTGGAAGATGATGAGGATGATGAAGAGGAGAGCGAGGACGAGTTTATCAACCCCGACATGGATTATGATGATGACGAGTGATCGTCATGTGGTTTATTGTTTGTTTTAAAAACAATTATGTGTCGAATTATTTCTATTTCCACTTTCTTTAACTATTTCTTTTCGGATTTATTACGTAACTTTGTTAACTCTTTATTTCGTTTAAATATGTTTGTGTTTGTGTTTGTTTTGTTGTTTCGTATATTTTGCAGTTTTCTTGCAGGGGTTTTGTTACGGAAGCATATAGTTGATCAACGTTTGGAGTCGATAAACTCATTTGCTTATTATGATCAAATACGGATATTACGTATTAAACTCCAGTATATTCTGAATTTTCCTATTTCTTTTACTTTGACGTCATTTTTATTACATTGATGACAATGCAAAACTTAAGTGTGGGGGAGGGAAGAAAATAGAAAAATTGCATAATTTTTAATTTTTAAATTTTCGTTTTTTTTAGAGTCGAGAACTTTAGTAACTAGAGGTAGTTCGCCCTTCATATTTTAGTTAAAATAAGATTGATTCAGTGGTAAATAATAAGGATAATTTTGGAGCATAAATTAAGTTTAAAGAGCAATTTGTCTCGGAATTGATAACATTTGCTAGCACAATTTTATACCCTTATTATTTTAAATTGTGAGGATTAGTTTTTTTTATGTGAATAGTATTTCTCATGCTATTTATATATTTCATTATGAGTGTGCCGGTGATTGTGTTGATTCAAGAACTTGTACTTGTTATGCATTACGGTTAAAATCATTTTCGAATGATGGTAATATATTCACATGATAAGAGGCAAACTTAGGATTTAAACGAAATGGCCATCCGTTTACAATATAAATTTTTGCTAACCACATCGGTTAGTTACACCTCGTATTTGGAACCCATTTGTTAGCGTTTATCTTTAACGTTAGAAACCCCTAGTTAAACCCTTTAAGCCATCCTTTTCTTCTGTTACGTCCAGAAAAATACAAAAATATTTTACACTTTAAACCTTAGCCTAACCCCTTGTCAAAGTCTAAACGGTGGGTTGCTAGTTGCTTGGTATGTTGGATTGTTTTTGATGATTAATAGTTAGCCACACTTTACCATTCATGTGTGTGCCATTTCGACAAAGATAAAGGAGACGTCTTTCTTATTTGTATTTTTGTGGTGTATGCTTATGCGAAGTGTGGGGGAGATTTGATGTGATAAAAAGGAGTGTTAGGATCTAAGTTTATCAACATTTGTCAAGTCTCGGTTATTTCAGAACTTGTTGGTTATTTCATTATCTTAAGAAAACTCTTGCACTTTTACCTTTCATATTGATCTAATCAACCAAACTTTATTTCTCATCTTATTTCTATACTTGTGTTTACAATATGGTGACCTAACAAGTGGTATCAGAGCCTAGAAGAAGCTGTATGTTTTGTTTTTGTATTTAACGAACCAAAAAGTTTATTTTTACTCGTTATTTTTTGTAAAAGATTGCAACTTTCTTGTTTGTTTCGTGTTTCTATCACATATTTGTCCTCAAACTTGTGTTACAAACTCAAACAACCAACAAAGTTTCAAAATTTTCAAAAAATTTAAGATTCGTACATTTGTACTATTATTCAAAAAAAATTCAAATTTTTGAAAAGTGGTTCAAGTTTGCAACTTTCTTTAAGATTTCATCATTTTAAGGTTAGTTGTACAAGAATCTTGGATTAAAAACGTGTTTTTGGCTTGCTTTTTACAAAAACAAAATCTGCCCAAAGTGTACTAGTTTTCGAGATCTTTAAACCCCATTCTATCGAGATCTTTGAATTTTGCTCCAAAGGTGTTTCCGTTGCTTACTCAGTGCTTTTATNTAGAAGAAGGTGTATGTTTTGTTTTTGCACTTAACGAACCAAAAAGTTTGTTTTTACTCGTTATTCACCAATCCCCGAGCCATACCCTCCATACGGTAGACTTCCCGAGTATGGTGGTTCAAGTTTCAATGTTGGTGGATCGAGTTTCAATCCTGGAGGTTCGAATTTTGATGTTGGTGGTTCGTCATCAAGAGTTGGAAAGAAGAAGCGTCGAGTGGAAGATGATGACGATGATGAAGAGGAGAGCGAGGACGAGTTCATCAACCCCGACATGGATTATGATGATGATGAGTGATCGTCATGTGGTTTATGGTTTGTTTTAAAAATAATTATTTGTCGAATTATTTCTATTTCCACTTTCTTTAACTATTTCTTTTCGGATTTATTACGTAACTTTGTTAGCTCTTTATTTCGTTTAAATATGTTTGTGTTTGTGTTTGTTTGGTTGTTTCGTATATTTTGCAGTTTTCTTGCAGGGGTTTTGTTACGGAAGCATATAGTTGATCAACGTTTGGAGTCGATAAACTCATTTGCTTATTATGATCAAATATGCATATTACGTATTAAACTCCGGTATATTCTAAATTTTTCTATTTCCTTTACTTTGAAGTCATTTTTATTACATTGAGGACAATGCAAAACTTAAGTGTGGGGGAGGCAAGAAAATAGAAAAATTGCATAATTTTTAATTTTTAAATTTTTGTTTTTTCAGAGTCGAGAACTTTAGTAACTAGAGGTAGTTCGCCCTTCATATTTTAGTTAAAATAAGATTGATTCAATGGTAAATAATAAGGTTAATTTTGGAGCATAAATTAAGTTTAAAGAGTAATTTGTCTCGGAATTGATAACATTTGCTAGCACAATCTTATACCCTTATTATTTTAAATTGTGAGGATTAGTTTTTTTTTTTTTTTTATGTGAATAGTATTTCTCATGCTATGTATATATTTCATTATGAGTGTGCCGGTGATTGTGCTGATTCAAGAACTTGTACTTGTTATGCATTACGGTTAAAATCATTTTCGAATGATGGTAATATATTCACATGATAAGAGGCAAACTTAGGATTTAAACCAAATGGCCATCCGTTTATAATATAAATTTTTGCTAACCACATCGGTTAGTTACACCTCGTATTTGGAACCCATTTGTTAGCGTTTATCTTTAACGCTAGATACCCCTAGTTAAACCCTTTGAGCCATCCTTTTCTTTTGTTACGTCCAGAAAATTACAAAAATATTTTACACTTTAAACCTTAGCCTAACCCCTTGTCAAAGTCTAAACGGTGGGTTGCTAGTTGCTTGGTATGTTGGATTGTTTTTGATGATTAATAGTTAGCCACACTTTACCATTCATGTGTGTGCTATTTCGACAAAGATAAAGGAGACGTCTTTCTTATTTGTATTTTTGTGGTGTATGCTTATGCGAAGTGTGGGGGAGATTTGATGTGATAAAAAGGAGTGTTAGGATCTAAGTTTATCAACATTTGTCAAGTCTCGGTTATTTCAGAACATGTAATAGGTTGCTATTATATTTGCTTACTTATGTAAACGTGTAGAGTCCAAGAACACGTCCAATGGGCTTGAATCCCACGAATTAGAAAGATAGGGAGGAGAGGAGTGTTTCCCTACTCCTCACCTATAAATAGGACTCTATGTATTTCATTTAACTTGTTGGTTATTTCATTATCTTAAGAAAACTCTTGCACTTTTACCTTTCATATTGATCTAATCAACCAAACTTTATTTCTCATCTTATTTCTATACTTGTGTTTACATTATGGTGACCTAACAAGTGGTATCAGAGCCTAGAAGAAGGTGTATGTTTTGTTTTTGTATTTAACGAACCAAAAAGTTTATTTTTACTCGTTATTTTTTGTAAAAGATTGCAACTTTCTTGTTTGTTTCGTGTTTCTATCACACATTTGTCCTCAAACTTGTGTTACAAACTCAAACAACCAACAAAGTTTCAAATTTTTCAAAAAATTTAAGATTCGTACATTTGTACTATTATTCAAAAAAATTCAAATTTTTGAAAAGTGGTTCAAGTTTGCAACTTTCTTTAAGATTTCATCATTTTAAGGTTAGTTGTACAAGAATCTTGGATTAAAAACGTGTTTTTGGCTTGCTTTTTACAAAAACAAAATCTGCCCAAAGTGTACTAGTTTTCGAGATCTTTAAACCCCATTCTATCGAGATCTTTGAATTTTGCTCCAAAGGTGTTTCCGTTGCTTACTCAGTGCTTTTCTCTCTTGTATAAGAAAGAAAAC
>LBNU01027812.1:82913-93348 GCA_014162995.1 Artemisia annua | reverse complement strand
TTAGTTGTGCATCATAACAAGTTTACACCAAACTTTATACTTAAATTTCCATGATACTCCTAATTACCAATCAAGGAATTACACACAAGTATATGCTTAGTTCTTATTGAGTTTCTTTTAAATTGAGATTTCTACAAATTTGGATTGACAACCCTTATTTTACAAACGTTTTTCTTATTACTTTAATCACAAAATCCCTTGGGACATCCTCGACTTACCCACCTTTACTATACCGGACGAGTATACTTGCTCGTATGTGTTAGATAGTTAATCGGATAAATCGTGTTTATAAATTTTAAAACTTGTACACATAATCGACACATCAGTACGTTGTTTTCTGATTCAGTCTGGTTTGTCCAAGGTTTTTTGGGCAGAGGATACAACTGGGTCTACATATCTAGTGAATAGGTTACCATCATCAGCGATTGGATTCAAGACGCCTATAGATATGTTAGGATTTTTCGGTTGGCTTGTGTGACAATTCGTAATTTCAAGGTCAATATCTAATTCATATTCTATTTCTATTTCCACTTGAGTAAAATTTTCATTTTTACTGTTTACCCAATTTACCGATTTTCGTAATTCTAGCTCATTACGAGCCGCGTTTAGGATTTTTATCCGTTTTCATGTCATAAGTGATTTAATATTCCATGATATACTCCTAATATTCAAAAATTTCTATGTTTCACATTTTCTGCTTCGTTTCACGATCTCGTCAAATTTTTGTAACAACTCGTGTTTTCAGTCTGCGTTTTTGATTTGTAGTTTCGTTTTAAAACTCCGGCTAACCCAAGGCTCCCATGAAATATTAAAATTAGCCATTTTAACACTTCACAACAATTTCATAATATTTTTACAACACTTTTCTAAAATTCACGTTTTCAGGTCACCCGGTACTACGTAATTCGCGTTTTTAAGACCGTACGCTTGAGTTAAACCCCACAAACACACTAATACACCAAATATTAATCCAATATCAATAAAATATAATTTTTGGCATGCCTTGGGACCCCAAAGCCGTCCTCCCACATTAAATCTCACTCCAACACTTTATTCTTTTTCCATTTTCAAGAAAACACACTCATTTTCTTCACTCATGTAAATCTACCTAAACATCCAACCTCTCCTCCCTCTCCATCCCATTTCTGCCGAAAACCCACCACAAAAGAACCCTATCTCAGCCCTTTTCACACCCATTATCATCTCCATAACATTCTCTTGAAGGTGCTCACAAAAGATGGTGATTTGAATCGAAGATTTGAAGGTTTTCTTGAAGTTTCTTGATGTTTTATTGAAGTTTTTCTTGAAGTCTTCCTCGAGATATTTTTTGAGCCATCTCCACAGCCCTCAAACTCCATTTAAAGTGTATAAGAGAAGTTCCAAGCTTGTGGTGGTGTCTTTTGGGTCGTTTCTATCCAAACCCTAGAAAGGTTTCATTGATTTTTCACTCCTAGTAAGCTAATCTCATCATCCTCTTTGATATTTTTCACATGCAAATGGGTTTTTGTTTTGCAATGAAATATTGGTTTCTCTTCTGTAAAGAAACTTTATATTGAAGGTACATATCATAGTTGATTCATTAGGACCATAGGTTAAGGGTGATTGTGTTTGGGATAAGTTATGTTTAGGTTAGGGTTGATTTGTGATTGCTGAAATTATAGGCTGTGATTATTGAATGTTTTTATAATGAAAAGTGGCTTTATAAAATTTGTAAAAATTATACAGACCTAGGTATATGTCTCAGGGTCATTTATCAAAAAGGCTCACCATTAAAAGTGTTAGGATGATTAAACTATGAATTTTATGGTAAAAAGGGTCAGATTCTGTATGCTGTTGGCATTCGGGGCAAAAATCAAGTTTTATTCCATAACTTTTTGAAAACCAAATATGCTACCTGTACTAGACAAATAGAGTTATCACCTCCAATTGGCCTCACCTTTATAGGACTTGTAGATTTCAAATGGCGGCCGATACGGTAAGCCGTAAAATTCAGTCACACTTTTCTTTAGGACAGGTCTGTAAAGAAAATTTAAAAAAAGTGGGTAGACCTGCAAATTTTTGAGTAAACTTATTTTTACAGTAAACTAGGGACTTAAAGGAAACTAGGGATATAAAGAACTTAAAATTTGGACATACGGTTTGCAAGTAGTGATTTTGGGAAGTCGGGGAAAGTATTCAGCCACTAGTAAAACTAAAAAAATGTGTTGGGTAAAACAACTCGGGAACTTGCTAATTTTAGGAACCATGAACATATGACTTGTGAAAACCCTTAGTATAATCCCTTGGCTGTATGAATCAAGTATAATAATGTGCATTCAATCTCTTATTAAATTAGCATTCACTTAGACACGTTTCTTGTTATAGGTCCTTTCTAGTTCGATTCGATTCTTCGGTTGTCTTTATTCGTGCTCTTTCACTCCACTACTTAAGGTGAGTTTATAGCCTCGCCTTTACTTACTTAAATGTTTTATAAACCTTGCGAGGGGGATACATGCTAGTTTTTAAAAATTGAATACAAGTAGTTTTTGGTATGCTGGACCCGATTATATGATTATAGATATTGAATGCTTCTTGCCAATTAAGTCCCTATCATGAACCGTTAATTACTTGAGTAGTAAACGCTAGTATTATAAATATGCATATTTGGCTTAACAAGCCTGTTCGGGTTACGGACATATAATATTGAGAAATGGGGTAAATGGCAATTTTTACCTTCTCGGGGCACAATATCTATGTTAAGGTTCGGTTTCATAATCTCAATGCTATAATCAGATTTCTTGACTTGTATATGCATTACATGTCAACTTAATTATGGGCGTATAACAATGTAGCTCATCGTACTTTAAACATGAAATCTTGTATTCAATTGATTACTTATTAAACTCTATGAATTCACTCAACTTTATGTTGACTTTTAGCATGTTTTATCTCAGGTCCGTAAGTGGCTTAAGCTTGGATGGGCGGCGCAAAGAAATGGATATCTACTTGATGGCGCATGTTTGATAAAATTTTCATTCGATAATGACTTCAAATTTTGAATCTACGTATTTCTAAACTTATGTTAAACTTTTGGGACCTTTCGCTTGACTCTGAAAAATTATGAAATGTGAAACTTTTATTAAAAACGTCTCTATTTTGAGTTCGTTTACTATACTTGTACTATGTGACTAATACATAGCACCCCATGTTGTATTCCACTGCGTTCCTAAAATGGGGGTGTTATAGATTAGTACCATAGCACAAATTATAGTGAACTAGGTCTTTTTGTTTGAAAAACCTAGACTATAATCATAATTTTTTTTAAATCATGAGCTTCCATCATCTTGTCCGATATCCATGCGCGCCTACTCCCGAGCTTCTTATTTCTCCCTCGTATATATATCTTAATCGTTCTATATTATCAATAATTATATAAGCACTATAATTATTTCCTAACTCGTTTGATAATCCGCGAAAATATCACTTCTTATATATAAATTTTATGCATAAAACTTCCTTGTTGTATTTTATGCTATTCACGAGCATTATAATATTTCATCCGGAAATTTATACACATCTTTTGATTGCACCGTTGTTATACGTATGGAGATAATGAATATTTCTATATCTACTTCAGATATTTTTCAACTATCTTGCTTGTTCCTGAAGCATCGCCATATATTTTTATATATGACGTTTCTCCATATGAATACTAAACTCTTCTAAACATTGTGAGTTACACGATGGTATTTCTCAGACATTGTATGCGATTACAATGGTCCCTCTTATTTCTTAGACATTGTATGTGATTACAATGGTCTCTCTTATTTCTCAGACATTGTATGCGATTACAATGGTCTCTCTTATTTATCAGACATTGTATGTGATTACAATGGTCTCTCTTAGTTCTCAGACATTGTATGCAATTACAATGGTCTCTAAACTCTTTCATCACCGTATGTTACATCATTTCATATAACATCGGAACCTGTTACAATTTATCAATATCTATTGGTTGTCTTACTCCCCATGAACTCCTGTTTTGTGAGCATTTCTGCTTACTTTCCGAAGCATCACTATTGATACTACATATATAAAGTCTATTTATATGTACTTGGGTTACTCTCCACCGCTTATCCTTACAAGTATTTTACTGATTCTTATCCTTTATGCACTCAATATCCAAGGCATCATATCCAACCCTACTTCTCCTAATTATCTATCTTTTTCACCAAAATTTCTAAACTGTTATACATAGTTATTTATTTTTATGATCCCCTAAAACTTTCTCAGGCATTTTGGGTGGCACAACGGTCTCATTTATTTTTCAAAATATCGTGAGTGCTGCTATGATCTTTAAAAACTTTTCATAACCTTACACAACATTGTTTTACATAAAACCCGCCTCATCCTATCGATTCCCCGTGATAATCTCACTATCCACCTCCGAAAATGAATTTGAACATTTTCCTAAACTTTTGGAACACTACATCGCCTCGTAACCTATCACCTAAAAACACGTCAATTATTTTGAACATGACTTTAACCTATCATCTTATAACATGTTTATCCCTAGCGGTGGGATTTATACAACTTATAGATATCTACCATTTTATATTAGCATGTTGCGACAAACTCTATCCATTACACTTGCTATTTCTCTATCATTTTGAAAACAATTTTGTTATAATCTTATAAACTATCCTTTCACTATATTACAAACGGATTTACTATGCTCTTAAGAATTTCCTTACTAATACCTTATAAATTAATAACCAGACTTACTATCAACTTATTAACTATTTTGTTAATCACATATAAACTATTTTGTTAATCACATATAAACTATTTTGTAAACACCTTATAAACGAGTTTTACCATTAGCTTGTGAAACTATTTTACTATCACTCTAAAAACCATTTCGCTAGAATTTAATACACTATTTTTCACTATCCTATCAAACATTTTGTCACTCTTTTACAAACTACTTTACCACCATCATATAGACTAAATTGCTGATATACTATTACCACATAAACTATTTTGGACTAGTTCCGAGTAAACAATTTTGTTACCACCTTGCATAATTATGTCAATTACCTAACCAAAAATTTACACAATCCTATAAACTATTTTTGTTACTTTCTTACAAATAACACTACCTTTTTCTTATTAACTAAACGCTGATTTACTATTACCACACGGACTATTTGATTATTATTTTATTGATCGTCATTTCTTATAAATTTTATTGACCATTATGTGTTGCCACTTAAAACTTCATTTAACAAGTTCTTCTTTACTAAAACTGAAGTTTCAGCAACTTTCTCTACATTCATCAAGTTCTCTTCTGAAACCTTCATTGTTAAAGGTCTGTGATTCAGTGCAGGTGTGAACTATATTAGAACTGCTTAAAACTTCCTTTCTGCGTGTATTTTCCTTATTCGCTCATGTTACATACTCATACTACATACTTATACTTGTTTTATCACGTGTGTATCAACTTATATCACTCTTTGTATATAAGATACTTATACAAACTCCATACTCGTTCAACAACGGACATATCACGAGTATAGCTAAGTCAAGTATTTGAAAATTTTATCAAACCTCGGTTAAATAAAGTCTAGTCACCTATATTTAACCTAGGGAACATAGTCTGACTACCTATGTTCAACTAAAATTTTTCAAATGCTGGGGATTGTTATATATGGGTTATGTCTAATTGATTCTCTACTTAATTTCAGAGAATCACAAAACTCTTTCGTGAGTATAAATAATTCATGGGTATTCATATGATCGAGAACAACATCTAAGCAAATTCTTACTCTTGCCTTACCCCGTGTAGTTAACCTTACTCTACACCGTATTCCGAGTCAACGAGAATTGAAATGCATCACTAATTATTCTAGACTTCATTTCTTACGAGTAACCACACCTCCTCACTGACATCGCCTCGGCTTTAACACATCACAATCGCCTTTACCCCACACTTTTCACTAAATTAATAAATCGGGACTCATCGCTAGCCATTCAAGGAACAACCTTCCACTGCT
This sequence comes from Artemisia annua, assembly GCA_014162995.1. Lineage (NCBI taxonomy): Eukaryota > Viridiplantae > Streptophyta > Magnoliopsida > Asterales > Asteraceae > Artemisia > Artemisia annua. Next base: position 87,313 of record LBNU01027812.1, on the reverse strand, counting down.
CACAGACAAAACCTTCAAGGTTAATCAAGCACCTCTATCCGAGGCTATAGATAACAACATTACCATCAATTTTCACCATCTATCTCCATCAAGTTTCAAGCTAGAGTCCTTCTTAACATCGGGTTTATTTTCAATCGAATCAAGATTGTGTTATTGAACGAATTTCATGGGTCAAGTTACATCTTCAAGCATGTTTTTGGCTAACTATCAATCCTATCTTTTTAGTTTTTCAACTGGATGGTTAGTTTGTATGTTAACAAATTTTGAAGTTTTAAATCAAATTGAATTATGGGTTCTTTTGTAAAAATTAATAGTTAAATCATGGTGGTTAATTTGGTCAAATAAAAAGCTATTTGCTAAAGTACTTATTTCTGGCTTATTGCCTAATTCGAATGCTTATTAAAATTTTCTCCATTTTCCTGTGCTTATTTGTGCGTAGCTGTAACATCACAGAATTTTGGGTGTTTGATTTTTAGCTTATTTTCATTTTTGGTTAATGTAAGTTGACGTGATAATTTAAACCTGAGGATTTAGGTGGCTTAAAAATATTTTGACAAGCTAAAAGATTGATTTTTGGATACTTCGTTGTGGCTAAACGAACCAAATTAATATTTTGAACATGTAATTATAATTGGAATAAATTGTGGCGTTTAGTTATGATGAGCTGAGCCTTGGGCTAACGGCTTTGAACTTATTGTTTTGCAAACGTAATCATTTATTTATTTCATGACAAGTGGAATTTATACACCGTAGTTATGACGAGCCGTGCTCTTTGTTGCCAATGACTCCGAACTAGATAAACGGTTTGTTTTTCCTAAATTGTTTAAGTTGTTTATTTTCCGGAAATGGTTCAAAGTTGTTTATTTTCCCGAAAAAATAGTATATATCGTTTAAGTGTCATTTTTCCGAAAATTATATTATTGTTTATTAATTAGCATGCATTGTTTATAAACCATACTATTTCTTATATTTAGATTTTAGATTAGCCGTATGTGATTATAGTGCACTTTTGGATGTGATTATCCAAAAGGGACATCCCGGGTCCTTTCTTGTTTAAATTTTGTCATATCGGATTATAGTAGTTTTGTCGAATCATTTTATGCTGTATAATAGAGGTTTTGTGAAATATGGAAACGTTCGATAAACAAACGGGTCATGCCGAAATTTTCTAAATTTTCAAAACTTAGTAAAAAAAAAATTAAAAAATTTATGTTATCATGAATTCTGACAAAAAGACAATAAATATTAAAATTTATAAAATTATTAAAATTTCTTTTAAATCATTTAGAATGCTTTTGTAGTATATTTTCTTTTATCAGAAACTTTCTTTTGCTCTATTTTAAGATTTCCGAATTCGTGTCGAATTCTATTTTTTTTATTATTTAATATTCTATTTATTTTCTTAATATTCTTTTCGCTTATTCCTCATAAGTAATATATAACGTGCATATATAACATACTTGATATTATTTTTCCGATTTACTTTATTTGACCAACCACCAAACTAAAACTGGAAATCTAGATCTTTTATCAACGTCCTACGTTGATGTAACCATCCATAGGAAAACTAAATTTGCATTTGTTTATTTTCGCATGTCATACTTTCAAGATAAGCTTTGTCTTCTAGGGTGATTCATCCTGTTACCATTGTGCGGTATCTATTATTTTTGTATTCCTGTTAATTGGTTATCTGCTTCTGGGCCTGAATTCACATGTGATAATAAAGACTAATTTCGAAACAAGTACCCTCACCTTTTCCCAAGCACCCCGCCAGCTGACGGCATTATCTAAATTCCGGGACGGAATTCCTTTAAGGGGTAGGTGCTGTGACAATTCGTAATTTCAAGGTCAATATCTAATTCATATTCTATTTCTATTTCCACTTGAGTAAAATTTTCATTTTTACTGTTTACCCAATTTACCGATTTTCGTAATTCTAGCTCATTATGAGCCGCGTTTAGGATTCTTATCCGTTTTCATGTCACAAGTGATTTAATATTCCATGATATACTCCTAATATTCAAAAATTTCTATGTATCACATTTTCTGCTTCGTTTCACGATCTCGTCAAATTTTGGTAACAACTCGCGTTTTCAGTCTGCGTTTTTGATTTGTAATTTTGTTTTAAAACTCCGGCTAACCCAAGGCTCCCATGAAATATTAAAATTAGCCATTTTAACACTTCAAAACAATTTCATAATATTTTTACAACGCTTTTCTAAAATTCACGTTTTCAGGTCACCCGGTACTGTGTAATTCGCGTTTTTAAGACCGTACGCTTGAGTTAAACCCCACAAACACACTAATACACCAAATATTAATCCAATATCAATAAAATATAATTTTTGGCATGCCTTGGGACCCCAAAACCGTCCTCCCCCATTAAATCTCACTCCAACACTTTATTCTTTTTCCATTTTCAAGAAAACACACTCATTTTCTTCACTCATGTAAATCTACCTTAACATCCAACCTCTCCTCCCTCTCCATCCCATTTCTGCCGAAAACCCACCACAAAAGAACCCTATCCCAGCCCTTTTCACACCCATTATCATCTCCATAACATTCTCTTGAAGGTGCTTACAAAAGATGGTGATTTGAATCGAAGATTTGAAGGTTTTCTTGGAGTTTCTTGATGTTTTATTGAATTTTTCTTGAAGTCTTCCTCGAGATAATTTTTGAGCCATCTCCACAGCCATCAAACTCCATTTAAAGTGTAGAAGAGAAGGTCCAAGCTTGTGGTGGTGTCTTTTGGGTCGTTTCTATCCAAACCCTAGAAAGGTTTCATTGATTTTTCACTCCTAGTAAGCTAATCTCATCATCCTCTTTGATATTTTTCATATGCAAATGGGTTTTATTTTGCAATGAAATATTGGTTTCTCTTCTGTAAAGAAACTTTATATTGAAGGTACATATCATACTTGATTCATTAGGACCATAGGTTAAGGGTGATTGGTTTGGGATAAGTTATGTTTAGGTTAGGGTTGATTTGTGATTGCTGAAATTATAGGCTGTGATTATTGTCTGATTTTAGAATGAAAAGTGGCTTTATAAAATTTGTAAAAATTATACAGACCTAGGTATATGTCTCAGTGTCATTTATCAAAAAGGCTCACCATTAAAAGTGTTAGGATGATTAAACTATGAATTTTATGGTAAAAAGGGTCAGATTCTGTATGCTGTTGGAAAACGGGGGTTAAACCAAGTTTTTCTCCATAAATTTTTGTAAACCAAATATGCTACCTGTACTAGACAAATATAGCTATCACCTCCAATTGGCCTCACCTTTATAGGACTTGTAGATTTCAAATGGCGGCCGATACGGTAAGCTGTAAAATTCAGTCACACTTTTCTTTAGGACAGGTCTGTAAAGAAAATTTATAAAAAGTGGGTAGACCTGCAAATTTTTGAGTAAACTTATTTTTACAGTACACTAGGGACTTAAAGGAAACTAGAGATATAAAGAACTTAAAATTTGGACATACGGTTTGCAAGTAGTGATTTTGGGAAGTCGGGGAAAGTATTCAGCCACTAGTAAAACTAAGAAAATGNAGGTTAAGGGTGATTGTGTTTGGGATAAGTTATGTTTAGGTTAGGGTTGATTTGTGATTGCTGAAATTATAGGCTGTGATTATTGTCTGATTTTAGAATGAAAAATGGCTTTATAAAATTTGTAAAAATTATACAGACCTAGGTTTATGTCTCAGTGTCATTTATCAAAAAGGCTCACCATTAAAAGTGTTAGGATGATTAAACTATGAATTTTATAGTAAAAAGGGTCAGATTCTATATGCTGTTGGAAAACAGGGGTTAAACCAAGTTTTTCTCCATAACTTTTTGTAAACCAAATATGCTACCTGTACTAGACAAATATAGCTATCACCTCCAATTGGCCTCACCTTTATAGGACTTGTAGATTTCAAATGGCGGCCGATACGGTAAGCCGTAAAATTCAGTCACACTTTTTTTTAGGACAGGTCTGTAAATAAAATTTATAAAAAGTGGGTAGACCTGCAAATTTTTGAGTAAACTTATTTTTACAGTACACTTGGGACTTAATGGAAACTAGGGATATAAAGAACTTAAAATTTGGACATACGGTTTGCAAGTAGTGATTTTCGGAAATCGGGGAAAGTTTTCAGCCACTAGTAAAACTAAGAAAATGTGTTGGGTAAAACAACTAGGGAACTTGCTAATTTTGGGAACCATGAACATATGACTTGTGAAAACCCTTAGTATAATCCCTTGGCTGTATGAATCAAGTATAATAATGTGCATTCAATCGTTTATTAAATTAGCATTCACTTAGACACGTTTCTTGTTATAGGTCCTTTCTAGTTCGATTCGATTCTTCGGTTGTCTTTATTCGTGCTCTTTCACTCCACTACTTAAGGTGAGTT
>LBNU01027812.1:49818-65366 GCA_014162995.1 Artemisia annua | reverse complement strand
TCCAATAATATTAGTGACCAATCTCGGGAATTTTCGTAGGCTCGGGAAATATATAAATAGTACCCGGTAATTAAACGAAACGTATATTTAATAAAATATAAACGTTTAAAATATATCCGCGATAATTAGACTATCTAGGTTTGTGTGCAAGCATCGTTCCTAGGTAAATGATCATTTCACAATGTCATAGAGATTCACATAATACGTCATGCATAAAAAAAAATTTCACTCGTAAAAAGGGGATATTAAATAACGAAATACCTTTATTTCCAGTTTACGTATTTACTAATCGTACGGGAATTTACGAGAGGCTACAGGATGTGTTGTGTGTCACGTTGTAGTATAGGGGTTATGCCTATTCAAGTTTTAAATTTATATTTTGCCGAATAATCCTATAGCACACACACTATCGGGCAGTGTACCCGATCAATATGTAGATAGTGGTAAGCAGAGTGTCGATCGCTAAGAGTGGAACATAATTTCTAGTCAACCGAATCGTATTTAAATACTCTAAGTTAGTTTTACAACCTAATCTAACGCAAGTGGGTTTAGTCTGAGAGGCTAGCATGGATTGGTAGATTTAACAGTAAAAGTAAAACTAATGAGAACGAATCAGAGAATAGCAAACACGTATACGGATAGATAATAGATACAGATAGAAGGCCTGTCCTATGGTTAAGTAGTTTGTCACTTGTTTTATTGCTAGTTTTATATGATGAGATCGTAATCTTATCTGTCTCGTTGGATCCTAAATATAGGCGAGTAAACTCTTAATAATCACTTATGCATATCCCACTTATCTAGACATTAGTTAAATAGGCGAGGAGAGGGTATGGCAGCCCAAGTAAAACTAACCTAGACACAGAGGTTATCAATGCACATATACAAGTCACCAAAAAACATCATATAAACTTTAATCGATGGAAAATCAATTTTAAGGGGAGCAGTATGGTGGCCACAAGCTCATCAATCCTGATGGATTAAAGCTTACTATTACAATAAAACAAAACTACTTAATGAATTATACACATGCAGGACATTCTTACTGCTTTAAGATCTTCGTTTATGGTGTGTCTTGTGTTGCTTCTTCGTATGAATTCGTCTCCTTAAGGTTATGTTGCACACAAAATTCGTAGGTAATGACGGTCTATTTATAGTTTCTGTCTGAGGGTTCGATGCGGCGCATAAACTAAGTAGATGCGGCGCATTGAGGTAACTTCACGTGGGGTCCAAGATTATTATATTATGGAATGTTTGTACACCGTCTTCAGATGCGGCGTATCTTGAATCTTTATGCGACGCATGTCCTTCAATATCTTGGATTGTATTTGGTGAAGTCTTGATAGTAATACGCCGTATGTCAATCTTGTGATGCGGTGTATCTGGAGTAGAACAAGTTGGATCTTCTTCGCTGACCAAATTTTCATATGCAGCGCATGGTAAAATCACATGCGACGCATTCTTCAAAGTAAGGCAATGGTCTTCGAATTCATCTAAGTATGATTGTACGACGCATCTGTCTAGAATGATGCGGCGTATCTCCTTAATTTCAGTAGACTTTTCCATCTTGATTAATTTGCTCGATAATTAGTCCAAAATCGCCAAGTTTCACATATTGATTGTTATTTCCTGAGAATCACTAAAGTAAACAATCAAGCACCGATTCTCATACATAATAAAGTAAAACAAGTCAATTAAATAGGATAAATGATGTCAATATAATCTAATTATTTGATGTCATCAGTGGGTATTTATTAATTACACTCTCTTACACCTATACATACTCTTAATCTGTCTATCTCTCTCAAACACATACACACTTTCAATTTTTAAATTGTAATTTTTATTTTAACTTTAAATAAATATATTTTTTCTCTCACCTCAAAACCAAATCCAAATTCAGATCTTAAATCAAATCAAAATCCAAATCTAATCCCGTCTACAAACCAAACGCACCCTAAATTCCTTTTACATAATCCACACAGTTACAAAAGTTAAGTGATCAAGTTTTGTCATTTTCATATTTAACAAATAATGAAGGCTAATGATATCTACGCATATACATTTACTTCATACACATAAAATTTGTTTGTATGAGCCTAATGGTCCCTAGGGCTGAGCATCGGGTCGGAACCGACCCGAACCAAAATAACCGAGGACCGAAATTCATGAAAAACCGGAACCGAAACCCAACCGACGGGCCGTCGGGTCGGTTCGGTTAGGTTTTGTCGGTTTAAGTGTATTTTGGTATGTTTTTGTCGATTTTGGGCCGAACCGGACCAAACCGAACCGAAACGAAACTGAAATAATATAAAACTTGAAACCGAAACCGAACCGACGGGCCGTCTGTCCGGTTCGATTTTGTCGGTTTCGTCGGTCCGGTTCGGTTTTGAACATTCGGTGCTCAGCCTAATGGTCCCACACTCCTCTCACTATATTTTATGTGTATGAAGTATGTACATATATGTGTAGATATCACTAGCCAATAATGAAACTTTAGACGTTGTTTTTGAAGGCAAAATATTATTCATCCTTACTACATTTAAAGTGTATATAATTATTCAGAGCTTTGAAAATAAGAACATTGTAATTACTAATCTACCCTTACTCTGTACTCATTCAAATATTACTAGTAGGGTATCTGCGCATTACAGCGGTAGGTACCTTAAAATTAATGTTAACGGCACCAAATATTTAGTATCGTGCTCGTTTTTATTTATGTTTTTATAACGAAGGGGAGAAAAGTAAACATGAATTGAAAATTTTCATATCTATGTGAAAAGAAAAAAAGGCAAACTCAATGCTATTGTGATTAAGGAACACTTTCATGCTCGTTTCTTTTTTATATATAACGAAGGGAAAGAAAACTATATGCCTGTAACAATTGCAAATTTCCAAAATTATGCTAAAAGAAAAAAAAAAAAAAAAAAAAAAAAAAAAAAAGGCAAACTCAATGCTAGTGTGATTGACGAACCCTTTTGTGCTCGTTCTTTCGTTTGTATAACGAAAAGGAAGAAAAGTAAAAAAATATGTCCTATAACACTTGCAATTTTCAAGATTATGTGAAATGAAAAAAAGAAGATTTAAAGTCATTATGATTTAATTCATTATCAATCACAATAACTTTCAATCCATATGATGTAGAATGAATACATTTTCACTAAATTGAGATTCACTTCACACACCCATCAATGTGGGACAAGTCCAAAACCAAGAACCAATAAAGACCGCAAGTATACATATTGTATTTCCATGGTTTTAACTTTTAAACCAACGTTTCACCCTAATTGGTTTAGCAAGAACCGAAACCTAACTACTGCGTATTTTCCACTATACCATTTTAAGAAATACATACCACATGAAGTTACGACTCATGCAATTTCTATATGAGATTTTTATGAATCTCTCGATCTATCATCACGGTTGTTGGAGGTTTCTGATTCTGAAACAAGCACCTCATTTGATAAATATGTGCTTGACAAAAACTTGAACCAATTATTCTCATACAAAACATTACTCCATCCGTTTTAAAATAAATGTCCAGTTTGACTTTTCAGAGTCAAACTGATTCAAGTTTGACCTTGTTTAATTTTTAGGGTGTTATATAATACTTGATGCAAAATATATGAATGGATTGTGTTTTAAATGTATTTTTCATTTGTATACTTTTTCACAAGTATTATATAATACCAACAAAATATTTAATGTCAAAGTTGAACCAGTTTGACTCTGAAAAGTCAAACTGAACACTTATTTTGAGACGGAGGGAGTATATAAAATATAAAAGTCATATTTTTCAACACAACCTTTTATGGTGTGAGAATGATAAATATGACACAAATTATGACTATTCTATGACTAAACCAGCGTATCACTGTTTTATTTGTTTGTAAAAAAGTGAATATTTTAGGAGTAATAGCGTGCAAGTTTAAACATAGAGTTAGACAAATTTTAAATCAAAATTAGCTTTCTTTCAGCTTTATGTACGTAAGTTTTATCTCTTCATTTTATAAGCTAGACATCTTTAACGCCTGCATAAAAGTTGGTTGATTAGGTTTTATTCAATGAAAAGTTAACGCGCACGCACACACAACTGTAACCTTTACCACACCTACAAATACATACAAAAATAAATAAAATGCACACACATACTATTGCAACTGACATGTTAGAAATTATACATGGTTGACGTTATACATGAGTAATCATATAATAAATAGTAAAAGAGAAATGCTTTGCATTTTTCAAGTATTAGTAACATCATGTGAACATTTAGAGAGAAAAAAGGAAAGAAAAGAAAGATGTTTATAACATATGCAAATTTGAAGAAAGGAGAATTGCAACTGCGTCAATTAGCTTTATTATTACAACAATATGAGTTAGGATCAAATAAGAAGAATAATAAAAATAAGAAGGATAAGAAGTAATCACAACCACACATTCTAGATGCACCTATAAAAATGGATGCATCTTCATTCAAATTTTCCCTCCCAAATAAAAATGTGTGGCTAGAATTACTTCTTAGTTATTACCATTCTCATTTTTATTATTCTTCTTATTAGATCCCTTCCCACAACAATATTAAGTATTAATGCAACAACTTTCCAATCACCTTAATTTATATGAGTACACTGTAAACATTGTGCAAACACTTTTTGCTCGTTCCTCTAAAAAAGAAGAGGGAAAAGAAGAAAAAAAAATATGGAAATTTCAAAATATAAGAAATGCAGCATGACAATTAACTTTATTGTTACAATGCTATTAATTGAGATGTCTCATTTCAATCACCTTGATTGTTACAACGCTATTTATTGTTACAATATCAAGGGTGCGTTTGGTACGTGAAAGGGTTTTGAATTGGATTTGGATTTGTTGTTGGTTTGATTGAAAGTGGAATATAAAATAAATAAATGATAACTTAAAATATTATTTTGTTTTAATAAGAAGCATGTACCATATTTATCTGGGAATAACTTTGCTACAATTATTATAGCCAATTAGCTACAATTCTCCACTAAAATACACAAGAAAATAAATCAGGGACCCGCAAAAAGAAGTCAGAGATCCGCAAAAAAAATCAGGGACCCACATTTTGTAGTATAAATTGTAGGGAGTTAGCTACAATGCAATTGTAGCTAATATATCCCCTAATTGTTTGTATAGTTTTAACACACATGAGTAAATAAATATTATAAAATAAAGGAAAGTAAATTGTGTGGTGGTAACTTTGGTGCTCAGAATTTGTGAGGGAAATGCGACAAAAGTGACCAAATTGTAGTGGAATGAATTTATGCGTTTAGATTCATTGATTGTAATCACAAAAACAAACCAAACGATTCTTTTTATAATATGATTCCATTCCTAAAATTAAAAAGCATATACCAAACGGGCCCTAAGGGTACTGGCAATGGTGACGGTTTGGGCTAGCGGTGTGGCCAAACCGCCGGGGAACACCGCCGCCACCCCAGCGGTTTGGTCCAGCGGTGTGCTTCAGCGGGTAATTTCCCCTCGGAGGTTTGGGTGACTGTTGCAAAAATATAGACGTTGGGGAGTACAAATTGAGACGTTGGGCACTAGGAAAAAAAAAAAAAAAAAANTTTTTGATAGAGATGGGTAAGATGTGTGATGGTTGTTGCATGTTGGATATACATAGTAGACGAGTTGTTGATCTGCTAGTGTGTGTGTGTGTTTGTTTTTAATGATTGATTGTTAAAACTAGATATTAATTTGGGGAAACAAGATGGTGAAATATTTAATTAAATTGTTTATTTATGAAAATAAAAAATAAAAAAATAAAATAAGTTTGTGGGTTGGGACTTGGGAGGTATGAAAAAAGTATGGTTGCCACTAAAAAATGGTTGGGAGGTATGAAAAAAGTGTAAGTGATGTGGAATGATATTATTGGTGGATTTGAGAGGTATGAGTTTTTTGAGAGACATGACTGCCACCACCCTAAGTATTAATGCAACAACCTTCGAATCACCTTAATTTACAATGAGTACACTGTAAACATTATACAAACACTTTTTGCTCGTTCCTCTAGAAAAGATGGAAATTTCAAAAACATTGTACAAACACTTTTTGCTTGTTCCTCTAGAAAAGAAGAGGGAAAAGAAAAAAAAAAAGATTGGAAATTTCAAAATATAAGAAATGCAGCCATCACAAAAGTTACCTATTACTAATTGAAATGTCCGATTACTTATCCAACTTGGTGCGAATACATTTTCATTAATAAAATGAGATTCACTTTGAACACCCACCGATGTGGGACAAAAGCAGGAACCTTATTAATAAAAGCTCTAACTTAACACTGAGAGAAGATAAGGCCATATTACAGCTGGTAAAAAATCCAACTAGCAAAGGTGGTGATTTTGTACTCTGACGATGTCACGACGTTGGCAAGTCGAAGTCCAAACATTAAGAATGATCAATTAAACAGTTGCAACATGAACACATAGTAATCATTTTCAACAACACTAGTTCACTATTCCAGGTGTTAAGATCTAGTCTTTCCAAGCATATAGAGCCATCAAAAACAACAAAACTATAAAATAAAACTATGCTAATTAAACTCCTTGACAACATGTACTCGACACAAATGGTCACGAATGGATCCACAATAATCATGATGATTTATATCAGGGAACACCAGCAAGAAAGAAAAGAACAGATCCAAAGACAGAAATATACAGCTATCGTCTATCCAAGTGTACAGAAGCTTAATTTAATGTACGAGAATGTGACTTTCTATCCAATGAACCATAATCAAACAGCACAATGACATATGCCGGCAACTCATTGGGGGTCATCAATGAGGCTGAATTTTTTCTCTCTTGCTTTCGATCGTTACCTTTTTCCTAGTATCAAAATCCACTCCCTCCAGATCAAACACAGTTCCTAAATACCCGTACAAGATTCTCTCTTTATCCCCTGTCCTCTTATCCAACTTCACAAAGTTCGGATCTTTTTCGTCATCTTTCCCTGGTCTGAACGAGGACTGTATTGAAGCCCAAGAAGTGCGCCCATGCTTTTGTTTCTCAAAGAAATCTGCAAGCCTCATGGCATCTTTTAAACCAGAAGGATCATGCACTAGCAAACTTGACGACAGTTGTTCCCATGTGGCCTTCTCTACCGTACATTGACTTATACTTTCCAGTGGTGAATCCAAAATCTGAAGAGAATAGTAAGTTAATAACCCAAGGTTCAGAAAAACTTTATCAACATTTTCACTATCCTAACTATAAAATGTCACCAAGATCCATATAGGTGTTAAAGCCCAAATTTAAATGATTTCATTCGTGCACATAGCAGAAAACGTACACAATGGACCTTTCCAGATCGATAGATCTTTGCATATGTGGTTTTGAGTCGGTTTAGTTGCCCAAGTCATCAAGACAAGCACTAAAGGTTGAGCAATCTGCATTTACAATGACTCATGTAAAAATGTTCTGTAACCAAGCAATAAAATAAGCCCTACACTGAACCTTCAAAATTACACAAGTGGACTCTTCTACGCTTCTGTTTGACAGCATCATGTGCATCCCCCACTGGACTGAATAGAGGATTTTTCAGTTTAAGCTTTAATTAGTACAAAGATTTGAAATAGATTTCAGACATATCTCTCCCACATTTCTGTTCTCTTATTCCATTTACTCCTTTTCACTTACCCTTTTATTCCCTCCATTAAATGTTGCAGGAAAAAGATCTCATATGTGACGAGCCCCCCTCCTCCCCGACTCTACAAATGAGTACCCTCGACGCAGTGATATACCCACACAAAAAACACACGTGAAATCATAACCTACTATGACCCTTTACACCACCAACTTCCCAATTAGTAGCAACGCAACTTATAAGGATAACAATTCTATAGATTCTGTATGAACAAGCCAGGATAACAATCAATTACGACATGTTGTCAACAATAACCTGCAACACAGGTACTATTAGATGATAAATAGCCCAAGCCCGGTATGTGGGGTTGGGTCCATTAGGGTTTCATTATGTATTAGTTCTATATATATCGTATCAATAAAACGTATCACCTACGGGGTTTACATTATCTAGCATGGTATCAGAGCCAGGTCTGACCTAACAAAATAGACAATCACTAATCATGACATGCTAATCACTAAAATGGTACAGCTAATGATCATATCTCTATGCCTACTAATTGATCTTATCTCGTTACACCTAACAAACGTATGCTATTTAACAAAGAAAATGTAAAAAGGTTAAACGTATGCTATATGAGAAAGAAAAAGTAATCAAAAGATTTTCAAACAGAAAGAAAAAGTCAAAGGATAAACGTATGCTAGATAAGAAAGAAAAAGTAAAAAGTTTAAACGTACGAAAGAAAAAGTAAAAAAAGACGTATCGAAAACATGCGATTAACTTCATTATTCATTATTATATCGTTATTCGCAACATTTCTATACATTTTATTTTTCTATGAACACTTTTTCACTGATAAACTAAGATTCACTTTATACAGTCCCGATGTGGGACAAAGTCCAAAACCAAGAACCCTGATACCAACAAAGACCAAAATTAGCATATTGTACTTCCGTTGTTTTAAAGGCGACTCAGAGAAAGTAGACAAACACCCAATACTACTGCTGAGTGCTGGTCAAAATCTAACTAGCAAAGATGGTGATTTTGAACTCTGACGATGTTGGCAAAACCAAACATCAATGATCAATTAAACAGTTGCGAAACGAACACGTAATAATCATTTTCAACAACGGTAGTTCATTAATCCATGTGTTACGATCCAGCCTTTCCTAGCATATAGGGTCACTAGAAACAACAAAACTATAAAAGAAAACGTGCTAAACTCCGTGACAACATGCACTCAACACAAATGGCCACTGAATGGATCCACAATAATTATGATTTATATCAGGGGAACACCAGCAAGAAAGAAAATAACAGATCCAAAGACAGAAATCTACAGCTATCGTCTATCCAAGTGTACGGAAGCTTAATTTAATGTACGACAATGTGACTTTCTATCCAATGAAACATAATTAAACAGCATAATGACATACGCCGGCAGCTTATTGGGGGTTATCAATGAGGATGTGCTTTTTCTCTCTTGCTTTCGATCGTTACCTTTTTCCTAGTATCAAAATCCACTCCCTCCAGATCAAACACAGTTCCTAAATACCCGTACAAGATTCTCTCTTTCTCCCCTGTCCTCTTATCCAACTTCACAAAGTTTGGATCTTTTTCGTCATCTTTCCCTGGTCTGAACGAGGACTGTATTGAAGCCCAAGAAGTGCGCCCGTGCTTTTGTTTCTCAAAGAAATCTGCAAGCCTCGTGGCATCTTTTAAACCAGAAGGATCACTAGCAAACTTGACAACAGTTGTTCCCATGTGCCCTTCTCTACCGTACATTGACTTGGACTTTCCCGTGGTGAATCCAAAATCTGAAGAGAATAATAACCCAAGGTTCAGAAAAACTTTATCAACAGTTTCAATATCCTAACTATTTGATGAATCACAAATGCTTTAATGTGAACAGAAAAGATAATATTAAGATGATGACAACTAATAACAAAAGATTAAACAGAACTTGGACCACGAAAACGTCACCAAGATCCATATAGAAGGAACTAAAGCCAAATTTGAATGATTCCATGAGCGCACATAGCAGAAAACCAACACAATGGACCTTTCCAGATAGATCGATCTTTGCATATGTGGTTTCGGGTTAGTTTAGTTGCCCAGGACATCAAGGCAAGCACTAAGGTTTAACAATCTGAATTTACACCTACTTGAATGGCTCAAGCATTAATATTCTATAACCAAGCCATAAAATAAGGCCCACACTGAACCTTCAAAATTAAAGAAGCGGACTCTTCTACGCTTCTGTTAGAAAACACCATGCACATCCCACAGGACTGAATATAGGATTTCAGTTAAAGCTTTGATTATTAAATAATTTGAAATAGATTTTAGAATACTTATCGTTCTCGCACACATTTCTGTTCTCTTATTCCATTTACTCCTTTTCACTTACCGTTTTATTCCCGCCAGTAAGTAACTGTTGCCGGAAAAATATCTCATATGTGATGAGCCCCCCTCCACCCTGACTCTCCAAACAAATGAGTACCCTCGACACAGTAATATACCCACACAAAAGACATAAGCGTAATGCCGTAATCATAAACCCACCTACTATGGCCCTTTACACCATCAATATCCAAATTAGTAGCATTACAACTTATAAAGGATAACAATTTTAAAGATTCCAAATGAACAAGCCAGGATAATAAGTTAATAACTAATTACAAGATGCTGTCAACAATAACCTGAAACACAGACACTAGGTAGTATATAGCAATCTTTGGAACGGATACTTCAGAATTATATATATGTTGAATAAACATGAGATGACCCTGGCCGATCCCTGTGTGCTAGAGGGAGGACCTGTTAGTGTTAAGTACTTAAGCATATTGATATCACTCCTATATTTCACATATCATGCATGTACCCAAGAGTTACTAGTATGAGATATAAAAGCTCCACGGCCATATAATCCTAGCCACATTGCAAAAGAATTATGTGTATTGTTACCACCATTGTGATGGCTGATATATACTAACAAACAAGCATGATTAGGTACTCAATGCAGCTAGTCAGTCTAATTATCCAAAATTCACATCAGGTTTCATGCAAAACTTGGCGAAAGATGTCCTAGAACATTGATATATGTTCAAAGGTACACATATATGTATATGTGTGAAATTACACAAGTTTTCAACCAAATTGCCAAAACGTGCTGTTTAGTTAGAAATGTGGTAGACACTCCTACGATAAAAATCAAAAAAGTTGCAGGCTGAAATAGGTAATATGATCTTCTAATAAGGGTTGAAACTGACCAGGCCGAGTTGGGTTGATCCACAACATGAAGTTTTACTGTTTATATTTACTTGATATGCTAATTCTCATAAAAAAGAAACACCAGTTCAGTAAGCTAATAATAATCCAAATCTCTGAATAATAATAGCGTGACTGGTGCTGAAGACATGACATGGACTGGCTTCCTAGGACTCCCGTCTCATATGTACAGGTAGCAAATGAGAGGGTCTGGTAACAGGTCATAAAGATAATCTTTTAATATGGATCAGGTAAGGTTGACCTGCCAACAATTTTTTGTTGATGCAATACATCAGAATTTGTCTTTTCCACCAATAAGTTAGAGTCATTGGACACCCTATGAGTTGATATGAATAACATGTTTGCTACAAGAATTCAAAGAAACGACAACTAATCAATAGAAATGTACATTATGATGTGATCGCCATGAGTGTTTCCAGTAGTTAAAAACACATGTTCATCAAAAAGGCATTAACACGTCTTCTTAACCTAACCTCTTTCAATCTGAACAGGTCATTCTAGAGATCAAGTATTTCATATAAATATATAATTTGATGAGCCTCATGGAACAGCGAATAATAATCATAAATGTGCGAGCTATACGCTCCTAGTCTCCAACTTAAGGACTTCGAAAGTATGACAAATTGCCGTTTTGTTTGGTGTTTACTTTCTAGGGGTTTCTTTGGACCATCCATGTTCTCACATAGCCCAACCTCGTATTCTATCTATTCTTGACTTATTTAACGAATATATCACACTATGCAAGAATAGTCTTTCTGCACAAACTGAAAATTCAGACTACTTATATAGAACACGTAACATATTATACGATCCAAGGGTAGACACACACATTGGAGGGTTTGGTATACACTCAGTGCATCAAGCATATACTTCACTTTTCAAACTTTGTAGTTTATGCAAATTGATGCTCCAATAATAAACAGAGTAAATTTACCTGCAAATCCATAAGCATATACATACAGATGGATAAAGTTACCTGTGGATCCATATGCATATACATACAAATGGATAAACAAGTGACATAGAGCAAAAGAAGACATATACCTCTAAGCTTCATGTCCATTGCTTTATTGCCTAAACCCTCCATACGTCCATCTCTACCCTTTCCGGTGACAGTGTTGTGTATGATCACATGAGGTGGCCACATTATCAGATCATCCCGGTCTGCGGCAGCTTGTTCTGCAGGTAATCGCTGATATGCCTTCGAGTTATCAGGAGGCATCATATAGTTCCAGCCCATCAAAATGCACAATGCTTTGTGCAAACCCAGATGATCAGGAACTAGGTCAGATGTTACTTTTTCGGGGTTGTATGTGTGCATGATAAGGCTATGCATATCTGAAAATTCTTTGGAGGACCTGAATTTGCATAAATGACTAATTGATCATTTCAATTTGGTTGGGGCCTAAATCATGTTTAGAGTTCCGCATAAAGAAAAATATAGTAATTTATGAGAACAAAACTCCACTAGTTGCAGGGAATAAAATCAAAAGATTTACACTCTTGAGTAAAAATGATAGAATTTTCAAGAGCTGATGCAGGTATGTACATCCCATACATATAATATTTAAGAAAACATTTAAGTCAACATCAACAAAAGGAGAACCCTTCACTTTATAAATTGTAATAATTAATAGAAATTTTGTTCACAAAACTCATTCCTGTAGGCCTGACATAAAAACTTGAGTGAAGCTGCAAGATCACTATTTAAGCATGTGATCACAATTTTCCATTGACATAGGTCTATGCAGTTGCATAACTCACTGGGAAGTGGGAACAGGACCACACTTGTCAAAATCTAAATAAAGTATATAAACATGAATTTCTTACCATGTGGAGACTAAATTAAATAATCCCAGAATGCACTATGCAGTGACATTATCTCACCTTATTAACTAGAAAGGGAGATACTACACTAGACAGTTAAATGGAGAAAAAAAAAAATGTGAGACCAAGTTGATTGAATTGGACATAGCATAAGATTTGGACAAAATAGCACATCCAAAGATTGCTGTCTTCTTTTACAAAGCAACCACATGTCCACATACGAGACATCTTTCCCTTGTCTACCATTGCTCTTTTAACTTTGAAGTGGGATTCACTAGTAACTCCCAAAATCACAAATATCTGAAGGCAAAAAAAGGACAACCCTGCTTAAAGATGCTTAAGCTTCAATCTACGCATCAAATGTCCCCACTAAAGAATTAGTAAGGGCCACTTGATCTGCAAGACTGTCAACGAATAGTGAAGTGTTTGACACCATTTCAGTTAGCAACTAATTGTGGGACTAAACAGTTCAAATGGTGAATCCAAGTTCAGAAACTCCCCTAAAAAAGAATACAATATACCACCTAGCCCACCGCCTACCGTCAAAACACCTAGCATGAGACAAAGCATACCTTAACAGACAAGTAGGATGATAATATCCATAAGACCGCTGTCATTTTGGTTGAGATAAAGCAAACATACTTGATCAATAATATACTCTTTATAGTAGGGCGTATGCTTCTAACATTCAAATGGTGAATCCAAGTTCAAATGGTGAATCCAAGTTCAGAAACTCCCCTAAAAAATAATACAATATACCACCTAGCCCACTGCCTACCGTCAAAACACCTAGCATGAGACAAAGCCATACCTTAACAGACAAGTAGGATGATAATATCCATAAGACCGTTGTCATTTTGGTTGAGATAAACCAAACATACTTGATCAATAATATACTCTTTACAGTAGGGCGTATGCTTCTAACATTCTCAAAATATATGCATTATTGCATAGATGCTACTGTGCCACACAAAAATATCATACCGGCAGTCAAATGTATAAGGCAACAACCATTTACGGTGTATTATTTCTACTTATATACATGATTACACAAAAATTTATATAATACTATTATTTTGGTATAAAGTAATAAAAAAGTAAAGTAAAGTAAAGTAACTCCCAATACCGTCTTCCACGGGTTATGGGTCCCAATACCGTCTTCCACGGTGTATGGGGGAGGTTGAGACGTAGACAGCCTTACCCCTACCTAAGGTAGAGAGGCTGCTTCCGGTTCTACCAAAGGTAGAAAAGGACCTCCGGCCTTGCAAGGGGTGAGGATCGAACCCGTGACCTCTGTCTCCAGAGGCAAGGGTATAAAGTAATAACATGCGATATAATACAACTAAATACCAGATACATCAGAATAAATCGGTACTACAAATACCAAGTCACTTCCAATTACAAAAATAATACTACTAGTTACTAAGACTGGCAATTTATCAAAACTAACAGTAATGGTCTATAAATAAAGCAGAGGAAAATGACCAAAAAGGTAACTGTAACTTGCACCATGCCACCAACTCACCAAGTAACCAGCTTCTGTACTTCATTTATTTTATTACAGCTAATTAGCAAGCTGTATAAGACGTGGTTTTTTAAAATCACACAATAGGCCAATAGCTATAAACAAAAGCTCAAAAAGTAGCACATATATATGAAACAAAAGCTTATTAGTCAATTTAAAAGGATTATTTTGTTATTCTGATCGAAAATAGATACTACATTTAGAAACAAGAGACATATATGAGAAAAAATAGAAGCTCTTGGATAAACCTAAAAAACCAAACAGAGAAAGCACAAGAGTAACAAACTACATTCTCCTCTCAACTCAAATCCCAACAGCCCCACTAGACTTCTATATTGTATACCAACAACAGAAGAATCTAAGTAATAACTCAAAAACTAAGGCTAATTAGCTGAGAGAGACACGTGTACCCTTCAATGTTGGATGCAAGTCACATTTCTGACTAATCATAATGCATATGGCGGATTCAACACCCGTAGAGCTTAGGCTATGACCTGTGAGCATCAGGCTTCCACTGTAGGAACCTAGGAAACCACCTTGAGAACTTGATTCAGGATTCTTTCCCTGCGCGAACTTGAGTTTTGACTTGCGAGGCTTGGGTAGATGTTAGGTTTCCTTCGATGTATTCTTTCCTTCGTGCTTGTCCTTGACGTTCTTACCTCTTGAAATCGTTCAGATGGTGAAACCTCGTCGCCCGGAATCAACCGACGGAAAACCAAAGAAGATGACGACTCATGCTATAAAGGAGACCTCTAGACAAATTCGATACACAAGAAGGAATAAGCAGACTGCTGTCAATGCTGCGGGCTACCAGAAGATGGAGGAAAAGGAGAAGGAGCGGCGCGAAACCAAAACAAATAACAAGGACATTAACACCAGTGTTATGAAGAACGTCATAGTTCGGAAAGATGGCGTTGCTAGCTGCCCCTTGCTACAGTATAAGAACAACAGGAAGGGTTGGATCAGCGAAAGTAAAGAAGAGAAAGACCGGAAAAGTGGCTTCGCTAGCCGTCCCTTGCCACAAGATAAGAACAACAAGAATGGTTGGATCAGTGCAAGTGAAGAAAAGGAAGAAGAGGATGAGGCGGACTCTGACCTAGAATCTACTGCAACCAGCCGCTACAACCCAAATTGAGCGATGAATCGTGATCGTAAATGTGTTCGATCTTCTGTTTTAGACTTCATATTTCATTTCCTTTCCAGTTATCTGACAATTTTGGAATTTTCGAATCTATTGAGTTTTCCCTTGTGAATTGTTATGGAAATTTTGATAACCTTGGAAGCATTGTGA